>JBCFXI010001427.1:0-54746 GCA_038496175.1 Ampulex compressa | reverse complement strand
TCCCCCTCCCTCTCCCTCTCCCTCTCCCTCTCCCTCTCCCTCTCTCTCTCTCTCTCTCTCTCTCTCTCTCTCTCTCTCTCTACCTTTTTCTCTCTCACTGACACTCTGTGCACTTGTGCCCCACCGGCTTCTGCTTGAACAGCGAGAGAGAAAATGCGATGTAAGTAATGAGTCCATGTAAACACGGATGTGTTACTCCTTTGCAACTTATGACACCAACAACTTAAATAAGAGGACTTGGTGAGTGTCAAAGATACAAATACACGCGTCCAATAAAAAATTCCCTTTATCCTTCTGCTGTCTCATAGATTTCCTCAGATTAAGCTAACAGTATTTGATTTCTCATATGTAAGTACATATATAGTACATACGTAAGTACAGATCTCCATAAGCTTTTTATACACTTTTGAGTTGCACTTTTGATTAGTTTCATGATTATCTATGTCTTGCTTATCATATCTTGCAATTTTCATTGTGTCTGTTGGTTGACGTGTGGTCTAGTATTGTTCTACTGGAAGAAGACACCTTTTCGATTGGCTAAAAACGGACATTTACCTCAGAAATCCACATCAATTCTGGTGAATAACTAATGGTACTTGTCTTTTCGCTAATGATCAACAATGTCAAGTGTTTTTCTTTTAAAATATCTTAAATATCATCACGTTTTTATTGCCTCTTTTGTCGTTCCTTTCGTTCATACTGTAATGCTTGTTCAAAATAGTTATCCTTAAATTTATGTTCTGTCCCAATCCTGCTCCTTTTTAATTTTGTTCTTTTACGTGACATCGTTCTCACCAGTAAAACCTTTCGTATTTGCATTTCCATAAACGGTACTATCTCCCTTTGTATCGCGTCTACAATTTCTTCCTGAAGTTTGATCTATTTACTTTTGTTTTCAATATTGTGGAGATTTATGGGGGTGGTTGGGTTGAATTTTTTTTCATCAGCAACTTGCGTTGGTAAGTTATACTTTATTGATGTTACTATGATACAGTCTTATTCTATACTCTAGCATTGTATTGTACTTTGATTCTAAATAAGTCTGACTCTGTTTTCTATATCTCTGTGTAACTAATTGCTTTTATTCCCCAATGTCTCTGCGTATACTACTCCTTATTCGTATACAATCACACACGCCTCGACCACGTGCATTCTTCGAATTATGCGTCACCCAAAACTAAATTATGTACTCCATCCCAATCGCTCTTGTTTCATCGCGTTATAGTCCAAACACTCTTCTTTCGGTCGCACGCACTTATATCTTCTAACGCGCGCGCGTTTATGTAAACCGTGTATGACAATCCTTACCAACGTGGAGTTAATTATCACATGTCTGGAAATTGCCATTTTCAGATAAATTATTAGCAGTACGTCCGCAGGCATGGATTTTTTGATTATTGTTACCATGGGATTTTGACGTTACGTTATATAAAAATAAATAGTTCTACGGTTTAACTCCCTAATGCCCAAATTTATTATTGTCGAATAAAAATTTTTGTCATATAATTGAAGACTGCTAATAATAAATCTGCCAAATCAAAATGTTAGCTATTGGTGTACCGACACTTGGTACACCTTCTACAGGTATGCCCGCCTTGAGGCAAACCTGAGTAGTAATGCCAAAAAACAGTAGCGTTATACTATATTAATCCTTTGGGTAGACATTTATTTGAAATTTTTATTGCACTTGGAGCATATTTAATTTTGTGGGCAAGTAAGAAGAGTAGATTTTATTCAAGAATTAATTTATTTCGTATTATTCATTATATATATACTTCTACAAAATATTGAAATAACTTCAGGCAGTTAGTATTACAAAATACTTTAAAAATAAATAAACTATGGTTATAATAAATAGCAAATTATTAATAATTTTGAAGCGTGTGATACTTTTCAAAACATGTTGATAAATGCAGTGGTACATTGCATTCTTTGCACTGCCAGTGCAAGTGGGCGGTCTTTTGATTTAGTTGGAGAAATATATTCGGGGAAGTGCGCCCGATTTTTCAAAATCACTACTTTCGTTAAAATTGTCGCTATCACTGTGATAAAATATATTCTCTATTTCTGTCATTACGGGGTCGTGCATCCCAAACAAGATTCATCAAACTACTGAAATAATTTGTTCTGTTGCAACAGATACGCATTACTTTGAAATAAACGAGAATGAACTAGTTAACACGTTAAGCGTCACGCCGAATTTTTGTGCCGTTCCGTTCAAGCCACAGTTAGTCAGGTGGGCCCTGCCGGGCCGTTCGCCGATAGGCGAGCCAGAATATAGACAATTTGGAAAAAAGGAAGGCAGTGCGCACAAAATTAGAAGATACTGCACCGAATGCTATAATCAGAATGCACGAATATTAGGACCAAAGATAGCTAAAAATGTAATGCCAAAAGTAATAATCTTTTGTAACCAATATACACGGAAACCTCACCTTTGCTTATCTTGTTTGAATAAATTACATTAATGTTTTTAAATATTATATTCTTTTTCTTGAAGCATTGACCAAACAAAAACCGATATCGCATAATTTAAATGTTCAGTCTCACAAGTACGCAAGGACCGACACACACACCGCGATAGAAGAACGAAAAGTCTAGCGCCGGTCCCTAGGGACCGGCGTGGCGCTTAACGTGTTAAATCTCGTCTCAGTTTCAATGATGTATCAGAAGGTCATGCATCTTTACCCAAACAAATGCATTACGTATTGATACGTCATATGCGGCCAAATGGTTAAGTATGGTTCGCCACAAGGCGGAGTTGAGAATTAAAGGATTAAGCGAGTTATTTTGTTGCCCCGAATCTTTTTCCGAATCCAAATCTTAAAACTTGCACAGGTCTCGAAAGAAAGTCACAACACGCTTAAAACTGGTAACGACTATTTATTAACAATGTTTCCTACGCAAGAGTTTAGTTTTGCATGCGTCTTCCATAGTGAGCTGTTTGCTGCTCTTCCGTTTTCAATAGGTCATTGACAACGATTTACCTGATCGTGGCAGCAAATTCAAGCGGCGTAACATTGCCCCCCTCTCAAAAGACCGGACTTCTCGACAGCGCCGTCATTTTAACTTTCTAGCCAACATCAGGTAGACCTCCAGCAACCAATTTTAGCACCAGGCTTCCAGTCTCAAGTTCGTTGAGCTGTCAACAAGCTGCTTGTTCTGCTCGTTGCTGTTTTGTTCGGCTGCTAATCTCTTTGGGCTCTTCTTCAGAGTATCTCTATCTACAAAGAGGCAAACAAAATAGAAAAAAGTTTTTTCCTCATGTGGTAATTAATAGATAAGCGCCGTCTTCACATTCGTCCTTTGCCCCAGAGAAACCTCGCACAAAAATCCTGAGTAAGATGTCAGTTCTTCTGGGCTATTCCTTTTTTTTCCTTACTAATGACCGTTCTTCTGAGAATGTCTCAACTGTTCCTCACTTTTCCCCTTGCCTCTCTGCTCATGTTTCCTCTTTTATCAGATCTTCACAGACGGATTTCCCTTCATCCAGGCAAGACCATCTTGCCCCCTTCGGGTTGTCACTCCCCCCTCATCAAAGTTGTTTCCTCGATGATTGAAAAACACATAACCCGGCTACGCCACGGAGAGCCTTCAAGACCACATCGGCGTGGTCATCTTCCGAAGAGAATGACACTTTCTCCAACTTTCAAAACGTGCATGGGGGAGTATGGCGGAGCATACCGCGGACCAAGCAAAATCCTCACTTTCAGTATTACCTTGAAATGAGGCGGCGTTTGCGTGAAGCAATACGAAAAAATACCTAGAATTGTGGAAAAACAATTCACGGACTTGTCATCACGATAACGCACCTGTTCACATATCATTGCTTGTAAGTGATTTTTTGGCCAAAAACAACACCACAATTATGCCTCAGCCACATATTCACCGGATTTGGTCCCCTGTGACTTTTTTCTGTTCCCGAAACCGAAACGACCAATGAAATGACGGAGATTTGCAACGATTCAGGAGATAAAGACTGCATCGCTGGAAGGACTCAGACTATACTAAGAAGTACTTATCAAAAGTATTTTGAGGATTGGAAAAAGCGCTGGCACAAGTGTTTTATATCTGAGGAGGATTACTTTGAAGGAGATAATATAAATATTGATGAATAAATAAATACTTTTTTATCAAAATAAAAAATCACCTTAATTTTTGGTCACACCTCGTACGTACGTACGTACGTATGTATATACACCTTTCATAATCTTCCCCTCAAGGTTAATTTTCTTGCAATTCCTTATTTTCTATTGCCCCTCCTCTCATTCCTTACCCCAACCTTAACTACACCTATCGTATCTTAATATATATCCTTACCATTATCGCTCACATCCCTACGATCGAGTGCTGGTTTTTCCCTGGCACTCACTCTTTTTCGTTCTCTCTCCCTCTTGGACTTCTGTTTCCTCTCGCTCCATCTTCCTCATTACACCCCTTCTCTTCTCATTAACTTTCTCACCTCCTTGAATCCCTCCACCGCTCTCATCCATTCTTCCCCTTCTCCTTCGCCACCTAGCATCCTCCCTCTTGTCTGCATCCATTACCCTTTACTTCCACCGCGCCCCTCCCTCACTACTCCGCCGCATCATCCCTCCCATAACTGCTCCCAAATTTCTTCCTCCTCTCCGTATACCCTGCACCGCCGTTCTCCCTCCCCTGTTCACTATTTCTCCTCCTTAACCGCATTTCCCATTCTGTATCTCACCACCCTTCTCCACCTACTTTTACCCGCCCCTTTTTTAGATACTCTAGTATCCCCTCCACCGTGCTTTCTTTATATCATCTATTATACATCGTCTTTCTTATCTTTACCTACCTCTTCTTTCTGCTCCTGAGCTTCTTCACAATCTTTTCGGAACCCTCTTTCCTTCCCTCCTCCCTCCTTTCTTTTATTTCCTCTGTTTTTATCCCCCTGTGCTTCAGCTTCCCTCTTCTCCTTACTTCCTACACCGACCCCACCTTTCCTTTCCTAAGCTTTTCCCTCATCTCCTTCCAGTTTACCCTGGCCGATGCCCCCCCCCCCCTTTTCCCTTTCTGTAGCCCCTTCTCGTAACTTAGCCCCTAGTCGCTTCTGTGATCCTCAACCAGCCTCCCTTTAACTCGTTCCTTATCATATACGTCGGCATTTCCTGGCTGCCCCCATCACTTGTATGATGTGGGCTCAAATCTTTTGTCTCCGTGCAAACGGTTGGACAGATGTAAGTTTCCATTTGGGCAGCAGATTCCGCGAAGGCGAGCGGATAGGGCACTGCTAAGATCGTTTCCATGGTGCCGGAGAACTTCTGGGGCCGTCGTTCTCTCGGAAGGCGTCTTAGTAATTTTCGGACTATCCAGGTGTGATGCCAGCCTTCTAACACACCTGGTCTCATAGAAACCAAATTGCACGCGAAGAAGGCCAACCTCGTTCATCACGGGTCAATTTAGTTAAAAGAACAGAAATAAACTTTTAATAGGCATTCCGACTAACCCTTTCAAGACTGAATTTTTATTTTTTAGGTAGGATGTTTTTGTTATGGAATTACATATATATGGTCATCTTTAACACATTGTAAATAGTTATAGGCACTAGGCCATTATTCCTACCAATACCCAACGCAACAGTGACAGAGAACAATTTGAAAAATATTGCGAACATGCAAAATTATTGGTACATAATATTTGGTTGAACTCCTATCCACTTTTACTAATATAAGAGGAGGTACCATGTTTGGAATAGTCATTCTAGAGCTAAAAGTGTCATTTATCTGCGACCATATTATATCATGAGTTGAAGATAAAATCGGATTACAATTATTGGTATTATTATCACTGTCACTTGTACTGTTGTCACAAACACTATTATCAGAAATACTGCCATCATTTGGTTCAGAACAGGAGAAATGGGATCATCAACAGAGTCATCAGTGTCTTAACAGAGCCACCGCGTAACTTTCGGATCATTATGACCGGACATCCTTCACCAAATTTTGCTTCGATATTTCTAAAATAATAAAGAAATGTTCACAAACATGTGATTCCCTCCAAATACGATTAGACATGACAGTCTTGACAGGGCTATCAATCTTGAAATATAAGGAGGGAAGTTCAAAAGACAATAAAATGAAAACTTAAGATTAAACTGGGAACTATTTGCCCCATAAATTGGTTCGGAACATCTCGTGGAACATATATGTCCCGTCAGGTTCGAAAGGGTGAATCCTGAAACAGTCTATTAGCTGGTAGGTGTAGGGTTACGGCTTGGGTGAGTAGTCGTCTCGTGAACCGGAACGGGAATATTACCGGGTTATAGCTTATAATAATATTATTATTATTATTATCATTATCATCATCATTGTTATTGAGAGCATTTTTATTACTCTTAATCAGTTAAGTGCGGAATTTATCACGGAACATGACGCAGGAATACGACCCAAAATGATTTTAGGAATGAAAGATTACGCATTTTATTCGATAAACAATTATTTTCTCTGCAAATAAGTTCTTGCAATAAATGATAATTTTTTATTTTACACTGCGAGTATATACGTTGAGTGCAGTTAACTGGTTATAGTTTAATGTTATTGAATATCTCATAAATCCTTGTATCAAATCGACATAATTCGCTCCATACGTACAGACGGACCCATTCATTTGTTCCTCGACCCCTCAAGGGGGGCGAGGAGAAGCTAGAATACGACCATGGCAGTGTCAGGCGGCTGGGGCCAATAATTCTGATGCAAAAGTTTCTTCTTGAAGGGCATTTTTCCAATTTTAAAAGATATTTCGTTGTTTTCCTGCCTTCTTGGATTAGCAATAAGTTATATTAGGCTGTATAATGTTGTATTTCCACGTTTCTATGAATAATACAATTAAATATGTCAATGTGTATTGTAAAAACCATAATTATAGATTCCTGTGCAGTTTGTAAATAGCACGCGTGTCGATTACAGAATCTATAAATCTGGGCCGATTTGCCCCAGCCGCCTGACTCCGCCACGATCGTATTCTAGCTTCTCCTTGCTCCCCTTGAGGGGTTGCGGAACAAATTAATACGTCCGTCTGTACGAGTCCGTATACGTGTAACTGCATGATAACTGAATAAAGCCACGTTTAGTTAATATTATATGAGAGTTTTACGTTATTCCCTACCTATACAATAAAAGTTGCCGCCTCCAATGCCTGGAGACATGAATTCATGGGAATTGCAAAACAGTTTAAATACCATGTATTTAATTTACAGAAAAGTAGAGGAATTGAAGTAAATTGAAAGAAAAGTGCAAAGAAAGCGAAACCAGGGATGCTGTAGGCATGAGTCATGGGACAAGGAAAATTTAGGAACAACTTCGGGAAAAGAATGTAAATATATAGAAATATTGTCAAAAGTATCTTCTTATACGTGTCAGAAATTTGAGAATGGATAGGAAAAGTAGAGAAGGTACTGGAGAAATACAAATAGCGAAATTGTAAGTTATTTAATTTTAAAACAGGAACAGGAAACATTGCAATGAATCATGAATGAGAAATTATAATAATATATTAAATTCTTAACAGGAAAACACAGATTACTAATTTCGTCTTATCACTTCATCATTGGGCAATCGTTAAACAACGTGTCTCCGTCTTTTCACACAGAACTCTGTTTCTCTCGTACGAATCCATTCCGAATCTATCTTGCTTCATCTCTTGTACAACTTCATGCCACATGCATACGTAGTACACTCTACTCACACCACATACATAAGTTGTAGTTTAGGTGTAGACTTCAATACTCTAATATACTTAATTTTGGAGGAAACAGTACTAGATAAAATGAGAATAGAAAAAGCGACAAGGGTACTAAAATATAAGGAGAAAATGAAACAACCGAGTATCAATAAAATAATACCAAAATTCTAAAGAGAAATAAACAAAAAGTGAGAGGAGAGAGGGACATTACAGGTAAGAGAAATAGAATATCTAAGAAATAAAATTACAATGGCACTGAGAAAACAAAAAAAAACAATGTACAATGCAGAGGAAGAGACCAAATTATGATTACGAGGAAATAAGTACTGAAAGGAAGAAAAGGTCTGCAGTGTAAGGTAGTGTAAGGTGACAAGAAAAGGCACTGGAGCATTTGTCTAAAAACTGTCAAACACTGGAAAGAGAACACGGAACGATAAAAAAATGCTAAAGGGAATTACCGGAATTTCTTTACCGAATAAGATCCTTCAATAGATCCAGTCTTCCAAGAGTTGAAACTTATTGAAACATGTAATTTAAAAAAACTATTGGACAATTTAACATTATAAACTGCTGATCTTTTAGGGAATTAAACTATAAAATAAAAATGTCCGGGATATTCTATATGGTCGAATCATCAAAGATTAAACATTTTAGAAATGTACATTTAAATAGTTAAATTTTGGAAAGAATTCAAAGATTTCTAACCATATTTTTGTTTTGGATGTAAATACAATTAATTAAATTAATAATATCTTTAATTTGATCATTAAAATGGAACCATAACTTATTAAAATAATTTAATCGATACAATTTAATACTGGCAATAGTTTAAATACTGAAGCGATTAATAAATTTAAGCAAAGTTTATATATGTATATATCAGGTGTATCGGTATGAAGTGAGCGTTTGTTTGTGAAAATGAAACACCAATTTTGAATAGGAAAGTAAACAAATTTTATTCAAAGTATTGACCATTGTTTTCTACACATTTTGACCACCTTTCTAAATTTGCCTTTCTGAAAAGCCAATTTGTGAATACCACGCCAATAGAAATGTTCGTCTTTTCAAGCAAACCAATCGGACACCCAATTTCGACTTCTTCGTAGGAATCGAAGTGCTGCTCAGTCAAAACAAATGGTAGTCGGAAGGGGCCAAGTCTGGTGAATACGGCGGGTGGGGTAGCAGCTCATAGGCAAGTGCTTTGATTGTATCCTGAAGCGGTTTTGCTTTGTGTGCAGGTGCATTGTCGTATAATAAAATTACTTTGCCCTGTCTTCTGGCCCATTCTGGTCGTTCTTCGATCAATGCATGGTTCAAATTGATCATTTGTTGTCTGTAGCGATTAGTATTAACGGTTTCACCAGGTTTTAGAATCTCATGGTACACCACACCTTTCTAATCCCACCAAACACAGAGCATTACCTTCTTGCCGAATCGATCTAGTTCTGCAGTCGATGTTGATGGTTGTCTCGGATTAACCCATAATTTTTTCCGTTTCGGATTCTTAAAATAAATCCATTTTTCATCGCCAGTAACGAATCGATGCAAAAGTGATTTTCTTTCGTGTCTTTCAAGCAAAATTTCACAACTGTTTTTTCGGTTTTCCATCTGTCTTTCATTCAAATCATGTGGCACCCATTTTCCACACTTTTGCATCTTTCTCATAGCTTTTAAACGGTCAGAAATTGTTTGTTGTGCAACATTTAACATTGCTGCCATTTGCTTTTAACTCAAAGTATCATCTTCGTCCAATATTGCTTGCAATTCGGCGTCTTCAAACTGTTTTGGTGGTCTTCCACGTTCTTCGTTTCTCACATCAAAACCATTTTTTGCATGTTATTTCTGATAGAGCATGATCGCCATATGCCTCGACAAGAATTCGATGCGACTCTGCAGCACTTTTCTTGAAATGAAAACAAAAAATTGATGCTTTCCGTAAATCATCACTTTCTGGTTAAAAAAATCGACATTTTTAACACGATGAAAAAATACGATGTTGTTCGTTCAATGACTTGATGTATATTAAATATGTTTGACAGATGTCATATCAACCAAACAAAAAAAAAATTAAGGCTCGGTTCACAACAAATGTTCCCATCGACACATTTGTATTTTAACGCTCACTTCCTACCGATACACCTGATATATAGCGGCGTTCAAAAGAAACTTGCATTGCAATATCGATCGTGGGTTATGACGTCTGTACCTCGTTATACCGGTGCCCAATATGTCGATAACCCGTAATGGAGTTGTTAAAGACATTCGGGACCATTAGTGATACCAACTGGACATTACGTTCATGGTCATATGCCATTACGCGCTATAAGGTTAACATCAATCTTTCATTATGCTAAAGTTCTGACACGCACGAATGTACGTGGAATTAATGTAAGTATAAATGAAGTGGTAATAACGCAAAAAAGTATAATAGCAATAAATATTTTAAATAAAACCTTCTTAGTTTCAAGTGGTATAATATATATTCTGCTATCATCAATTTTTTTATTCAAGGCAAAAGTATGTGTCCGGTTGGTTACACATCCATGAATTCCACTTAAGCGATAGCATTTGTAAGAATTTGTGATAATATATTCACCCATCGATAGGGAACACGTGTCGGATAAATAGGTGTGACAGTCGGCATAGAGAGGTCTATCATCAGTCGCGATACGGACTAGAATTAGATACGACGTTAGAAAGGAGTTCATTTTGTGCGAAGCGTTCTCGAGGAGATCGTGAAAACTTATATTCTTGTACCGCAAAAACGAGTTCCCCTTCCCCCTTCCCTCTACAGCCTCAGAAGAAAGTATCTTCGTCGTAACAGGACAGGTAAAATAAGCAAGATATTGCAATCGTAAGCCCTTAATGCTTATGATATTTCACGATCTATCCGAGAACCACTACCCGCTACCGTACACTATCCACGCTCTAATCTCATATCTAATAGCGTTAATTATCTTTTTTTTATTTAAATTTCGGCGAACCACTTTTCATATTTGTAGAATAATTTGATTAATTTTATCTTATCTATTTGTTTATTGCTTATTATGATATATCTCTTATTTATATGTATTTATTTATTTATTTCATTATTCATTAATTTTAATTTACTTAAATCCTTTCAAATAAAAGAAAAAAGAGAAGAAAATAAAGGTTTTAAATAATGACCTATTATTATGGGATCGGGAATCTTCTTTAATACGTTATCGTCACGCCGGTTTTTCCGTTCACGTGCCGTTCCATTCACGCCGCAGTTCGCTGTCGAGCCGGCCACTCCGAGCAGCTTGCCGATCACCTTTATTTACCTTCCTTTAATAAATTACATTTATGTTTTTAACACGTTGAGTACCACGCGAATTTATAAGAAAATCCCTATCAGGCCACGTACGCTGGTTAGAAGTACGCTGTCAGTCACCAGTGCTTAACGTGACCTGAACAGAAAGTTCAGTGTCAATCATCGGTGACTGACGTAGCGTTCAACATGTTAAGATTTGCGGGAAACTTTGATCAGGTAGCTTGGGTACCTTAATAGAGCAGTCGCTTGGTAAGCAAAAATCGATTTCTCTGCATACTCAACAGTTTCAATTTTTTCTGCGTCGCCTATATTACGAATGTCATTCAAGGTCATTCAGGTAAAATAAATTGTCTTACATTTAAGAAAGTCTTCGAACCCTTTTGTGCGTTCTTTCATTGTTATATCGTTTTTAAACATAAGTGAACATGCAATCACAACTTATGCTTAGCTCTGATCACAGATGCATTTATCTATAACTTTCAGTACCCACTAAAGTATGTCGTTTATAACCGTTCTTCTTCTTTGGGTTTTGGGTTAGCTTACCCCAGAATTGGAGTGTTTCCGAGCTAAGCGCGAAACAGAAACATTGAAATTTGCATTTGCATTTTACATATAACCGCTTAAGCATCTCTGCAGTAATTAATTTTTGGATAAATTTTCATAAATTGGACTAATATGCTGCTACACTATTACATTAAGTGGAGAAAGGTGCTCAAACAAATCTAAATTTCCTCCAAATTCTGCAGCGTACGTGAATCTGTACCTGGAACACGATCGATCTCCCTAACGCTACTCGACGGACACATCACTCTCAGGGACTGTAACTTCCTCAATTTTTCGAAATTTATTTTGAAACTTTGAGGCCATATTCTTGGATAGTTGTACTAACATTTTATGCAACAAAAAAAAATGGTATTGGAACCTTAAATAAGTTCTCGCTGTTTTTTTTTGTGAAAATTAATGCTATATTTAAAGTGGTAAAAGCTGTATCTCCTACTCCAAATTTGACTCCGCTTTTGCCCTTTTTGCTCACGCCATCACTTCCTTCCAGGACGCTCAGCCCAGGCGACTTCTTCCACCTTTTTCAATCCTCTCAGATTCTCCAATACCATTATTTCTCCTCCACTCTCTACCAGAGAGTCTCTCTGCCAAGTCTCTCTGCCAGAATTTTTGCATGGACTTTAAATAGCAGAAATATCGATATCCTGCTCCCCCCTTCATAACCCCGTACCTCTTTCCTCCTTTCTTATTGAAACCACCAACCCCTCCTTTCAATCCATCCTTCCACCGCTTTTCTATAGTTGGTTACATACCCCTCTTACCATTCTTCTAATTTTTCCGCACCATATCTTCATTCTCCCCTTTGGATTTTAACCCCCCCCCCCTGCCATCACTTTCTCATGCTTTAACCTTCATCTTACCCGCTTAAATTCCTTCTTGCTTCGCACCTTCTCCTTTTCCTCCTCTACTCAATCTCTCTCTTTCTTTTACCATTTTTCTTCTACTCCACTCATCAGCCCCATAAAGCATTCCTTCATTTTTCTTGCTGTATCCTCTTATCTATTATATTTCCTTTCTCCTACATCTCTCCTTATTTACAATCTTCTACACTTCTCCTCTTTTTCGCTTGCCTTATCCTCTTCCCCACTGTTCTCTATCTTCATTTCTCTCCTTTTCGCGTAGCATTCAGTATTCTTTCTGCCTTCATCTCATTTTTTCTCCATTTCTCTTACATCTTTCCGTATTTTCTTCTCTCCCTCTTTGTCCAACTCCTTTCCTTGTGTTGCCCTGTTCCCGCACTAATCTTCCTATCATCTTTCCTCTTTCTGTTTTTCATCCCACACTTTCCGCTATCTTTTTTTTTTTTTTTTACTTTATTCAGCTCTCCCTTCCCTCTTTCCCCTTTAGCATTACTATCACCAGCTCATAAATAGAATAGACTCTCGTCTCTACCTTCATTCTTTCTACATCCTCCCTTACTTCCTCTTCTTTACTTATATACTTAATCACCGTAATACTTTTCTGCCTTGCACCACTTCCTTATCTGCTCTCAGAGTTTCATCTCATAATCCTTTTTAGTCCAGTAACCTTATGAACATTCTCCCCTTTCTTATTCTCATCCCTCCGTCACCTTCTAGCATCCTGTCCTGTGCTTCCATAAGCATTTCCTCCCCTAATTAACAACTTTAACCCCTCTCTCTTGAGTCTATCTATCTATCAATTCCCCCCTCTACTCCCTTTATCCCTATTATCGTTCTTGCGTCTCTGTTTCTGTTTTTTACCTATTGCGCATTCCATTCACAACACCTTGATGGTTCCCCTTCCCCATCCCGTTTCTTCTACTCAACACCATCAACGGCGTGTGACGTACACCGGCCCTACCATTATGGAGAAGGGAAATCGAGAAACAAACCAGAGCGAAATGTAACATCTGCATGCCGGTTGCCCAAATGTTAGATCAGCGATAACGAAAGGGAAAAACTCAAAGATCTTTAGAAATCCCAATAAATAGAAAATTAGGGGAACCAAGCGCCCAAAAGTCTAGATCCATAAAATTGCTTCTGATAGTAGAAGACGACGAGAGGCTCCTAGAAACCTCAAGGGCTTCTATTCATTGTCGGCGCCAAAGACGCTAGGACCCTCAAATAGAAAAAACAACGCACATGCCACCGATGCACGTGCAGGACCTCATCATATCCTGCATTTTTCCGCTAGGAAGGGGTAGTTTTCCAACAGTATATAGACGGGAAACCTTTAGGACGCGAGGGCTTATTAGTAGTAAAATTTCGACTCAGCCGGACGTTAATTCTCAGACTCTCTCTCGATCTCCCTGATCCAAACATAAGTAAGAATTAACTTAGTACTAAAATTCCCTTTTGAGTTCTCTCTGTTGAGATATCGCAATTCAAGATATTCCTAAAATACTTGAGGCGCATTCATTATGCGTATCGATAGTTTGGGAATATCGTAGGGATCCCAAAGCTTAAGATTCTCGTGAACGTTCTGACGCGCATTAATTTTGTGTATCGGTGTTCTGAAGAATCCAAGGGATTAAGAATTTTGAGACACCCTCAGCGATCTTGAGGCGCATTAATTTTGCGATCGAAAGCTCCGGACTGTCTGAAATTCCCAACCCGCATCTTCGGTTTTTTTTATCGAGGCTTAGGCGGAGGATCCAAGACGCATTCATTTGCCTATTGGAAAATCGTCAAGGACCGCGATACGTCCCGAACTAAATCGTTTTCGGAAAGCCTTGAGGCGCATTAATTTTACGATCGGCGGACCCCAAACAATCGATCGGTTTGATGAGTAAACAGCCTAGACGTAAAGTACGCGGTAGACGGCACTCAAAGCTTAAACGTTTTTATAATAAATTAGAGAAAATAATAAAAGCCTTTATTGCGAAAGAAGGTTTCGTTGATATCCTTCTTCAACCTCCAAAATTCGCCCAACGTGTTAATTAATTTTTCTCATCCCAGGGGAGTGTCGCGTAGACACGTTTGATCCGAAACCGTAAATTTCGTATTCTTAAAACCTCGGAAAAAAAAAATTGGGAAAACGCGAAACCGCGACTTAAATTCGACAGTCGCGGATAGTCCGTGACAGGCGTCAACACCCCAACATGCTATTCTCTCAATTCCTTCTAAAACTCACAATCCCCATTCCTTACCCTTCCCGTATTCCAAAATACTATTCTGCAACCGCTTTCTCCCTCTTTCTCCCTTCGTTCCGCATTTTCCAACCTTCTCACTCACTTCTCCTTCCTTCTCCCATCTCTCCTCCACCTTCCCTTCCCTCCCTTCCACGTTAAGTCCTCATCTATCATTTTCACCATTTCCGCGGAGATCCTTCTTCTGTCTAATACCTTATACTTTTTATATCTATCTTTAGTTTCGCTAATATCATCTCTCATCGCTTCTCCCTGTCTCCCCAAAGTCTCCTTATCACTTGCAATTTCACCTTTGCTTCTATCGCTTTCAATATCTCCTTGACAGCTTCTCTTCCTTTTCTCACTTTCACTTCCACCTTCTTTATTATAACGTTCCTTCTTTTTTCCTCCTCGTTCTTCACATCTAGCCTTTTCATCGTTATGTGTAGCTCCTTGGTTACTTCTCATCTTCTCCTTTTCTTCTGTGCCTCCTGCCGCACTTGCTTCTTTATCTTCCGTCGTATTTGTCCCAGCTATTTCGCATACTGTTTCCTCTTTAGCTTTATATCTTCTTTTATTTCATTCACAACCCCATCCTCTTCGTTACCTCCCCTCTCCATCTATCTTACGTCTCTCCAGCGTACGCGTAGCTTTTCTATTTCTTCGGAATGCTGTCCCATCTCCCTACCTGCTATTTAGGGGATTCTCCTTATTCCTCTTCCCCTTCTCCCTCGTTCCGCTTCTCCTTGGCTTCTGCCCCTCTTCATTATACGTTTCTTCTCTATTTTAACTTAACCTCCAGCCTTTTAGCGTTGTCATTCTCCCAATTGTTTCTTCTTTACTACTACCTGTTTCTCTTCTCTTCTATCCGTCTTAACTACTTTTTTTGTCTCCCTATTTTTCTCTACCAAAACCCCTTTCTACTCTGTTTTCCCCGTTACTTATTTTGTCCTTTTCCTCCTTTCATTCTCCATTTCTTCTCATAAACCTTTTACCGATAACACTTGTCTATCTCACGTATCGCAAACGAAAACCTCACTTATGGTGATTATCATATAATTATAAGTAAAGCGGTACGTTTGTATGATGAACGATTTTCTGGTCAAGCCAGATCGTCTAGCATCTACCACTCCCGATGACTAGAACCAGTTCAATGCAAAAGAGTTTGGACCGCACTCAGCCCTTAAAAGGCTGCGGAGATCTTAATTCAAATCAGTTGTGAACGACCCACTTCACTTCTCGTCTAGATAACCCCGCTCCTGCCGCCGCCGTAGAGCTACGATGGTGTAGTGGATAGAAGCTTGGACTTCCACGCGAGAGACTCGGGTTCGAATCTCGCCCATTACCTCTGATTTTACTATGTAATATGTATATTGTAGCTCCGGTGGTTTGAAACCCATCTTAAACAATAGGTAGTAGGCCAAATGACAGCAGTCCGTACCAATTAATTTCTATTTCCACCATACGCGTGGAAACAAAAATATGCTTTACTTTTTTTTTACCTTTTATCGCAGCGAAAAGAAATACACATCTGGTTTCTTGTTTCCAGCCAGGTGTAGCTGCAGTCAAGAAGACAAGGAAACCAGTAATTGTAGTTTTGAGTGCCGTTCGTATGCTTAGTAGGTATCGCCATTTCCTCTATTGTGCCTCAACGAATGGTGTTCTTGCAATCCTGATCAATCCTTCTTTCACTTATGGAATAACACGATTTAGTTCAGAAGGAATAATTTCGCGCTTATAGCGCATCCCTAACTACAATACGTTAGGATCGCCCCTAATGTAATTTGGCGGCACCTAATGAAGAATAGTTTCAAAGACCAAGACTAATCTCGTCAAACATTCTCGAGGTGTTTGAACCGTTTTCGACAATCGTGGGGTAAAGATCTCCATCTCTATATTCAAAGTTTCAAAAATTCCTCCAAAAAGTGTTCGTAATGGTTCGTCCGCGATTCTACCTGCTGGAACTCTATGTTCAACTCTTTTCTAATCCTGCTAGAACAAGAACTCAGCAGGTGCTTTCTCGTTTACGCTGATAACTTTGTCTTCTTGGATGACGTTTTTCGTAAAGAGATTGCAATAAATTTTCTGCACGCTGCTGACTTTTTTTTCTGATTAGTGTCGTTTGGCTAAGCTAGCTCTCGTAGCATAAAACACAATCAATTGTTCTCGATAACTAGGAGAGACCGAGGGCAATACTAAGAATGGAAAGACAACTGTCCGGATAGGAAGCATACCACCGAACAATGGGTATCTGACTTTAATATCCATGCACCGATTATTAGTATGGAGAAAATACTATTATATTAAATTCAAATATGCCGTTAGCTATCTCCAGTTGTCCACTTTAAGAAGAGCATGGACGGCAGAGCCCACCGCTAATGTCTTAGCTATAAAATTAAATCACTGTTGTCCTTTAGTTCGACAATGTGAAGAGAGCCCACTCGAGACTACGCTTTACGGCGTTTTCAATTACGATGTATACAAAAGAGTGTTTTACCCGATCACGTGTTGTATTACAGCAGTATCGCCTGACCTATGTCACGGGCGCATCACGAGATTAGCGTCATTTTGTATTATCGTAGGAGTGATTACGATGAATGTTTTTCTTCAGGGATACGGGACGCCATATTATACACAGATCAGTAAAGACATTAAGAACGTGGAAATTGTTAAGCTCGTAAATTTGGAAGATGTGTTCAGTTTGGCCAGTTACACGATCGCAACCTCAAAGGAAAGCGAGCATGATATAATCAATTTTGGCATTTCGAAACAACCGGACAGTTGTGAGGAATGTATTGTCCCGGCCATCCTCGAACAGCTGATAAAACAAATAACAAACCTCTCGGAAGTGCTAATGGTGCGCATGTCGGAGAGTAGTGACAAAACGTCTCTCCTTCTAGGCAAATAAAAGGAGAGAGTGGAGCACAGCTTATAGCATGACACAAGTACTTCGTGGGCATGAATGCTTCGGTACGTATGTTGAATAGGAATCGCGATGTTGGACAACGAGAGTCCCAGACGCGCCGCGGTTTTCTGCGAACGGGTGATGCTGAAGAAGGACACCTCGAGAGTGTCCGTGAACGGGCAAATCCTATGCCCAACTTTATGTGTGGGACTCCTGAAGGAGAACTTAAGACACCCCCTACTCTGCATCAGAGGCACCACTGGGGCTTTAGACCGCCATTTGGGAAAGGCACACCGACGGACGCGGGTTCGACGATTATTGCCGAAGCATATACCTACGAGGGGGAGCTACAGCTCTATGATGCGCAGGAACGGTTTACCGAATAATTGGAGCCAGTGTAATGCTTTCTTCAGCACTTCAACCAAAGTTCTCAGCAAGACAACACAAAAAAATTCGTACTGACGTCGTGCGCTCAGAAGTTATCAAAAACAGCGATGTTTCATATTATGAAAAAACGAGATGCTCCTAGGCACCCTCAACTGCTAGCAATGACTAAAGCAAGAATATTTTCGGATAAGGAAAGTTGGCAATGGTGATATTCTTATTGAACTGACCTATTTCGTGAGTGAAGAGAAAGTTCACAATCTCTGCATGAAGTTTTGAGCGATATGGAGTGACATTATTTCACAGTGTCATTGTGTCGATTCCGATTATCAGAGTGGACGTCAGAGAGTTTGGATTTCACAACATTGTCGCGACGAATGAGATCGCGTAGGTAATTAACAAGAAAACGGTATGAGAAAACGGTAATTAACGGAAAAAGGTACAAGCTCGAAAACATTCGGGTCGACGATATTAAGCTACTGCAGAGTAAACTTTGTGAAGCGTGAACTAATTATCCTCGAGAGGAAATTAAAGGTCTAGCCTGTGCTTTAAGTGTAGCTTGTCGAATCACAATACAAAGATTATATCAAGGAAAACTACGCATACTTTTTAGATTCTGCCAGTGTCCTTCCATGTGCTATATGAGGATTTCGGAGAACGCTGCCAGACCTTCCAGGACAAGCACCTCTGGAGTAGCATGTTCTTATCTCAAAAAAACGCGCACTGTTAACCTCGGACGAGAACAAACGCGCGTCTCTCGAGGAGAACGAGGTACTTACATGAGCCGCGAATATGGACTATGGCTTCCTACAGATCAACGTGGAGCACTTCTGCCCCGCACAGAATCCAGAGGTGGAGAGCGCGCTAACTATCTAAGCTTTGGCGACGTCTACGAGCGGTTGAGCAGCTATTTACCAGGATCTCCTCTCAGTAGCGGTACTGTTGAGGATGATAGACACGATTGAATATTACGTGACTAGCGGATGAAACGGCATGGTGATAGTTAATCTAACCGTCTTTGGCCTGCTCCATGTAATAAGTGGATAATTTAATCCAATTTAGGCCGACCTGCTTTTTCATAATCACGGGTAATTTCAATGCCGTTTAAGCCAGATGTAGTGCACCCTGTATTATTTGATATGGTTGTCGGTAACATACGGGATGAGCTTTTGACTGTTCAACCATGGATAGTCTAGAACTTTTGTAACGCGGAGAGAGGGTTTATCGTGCATCCGATGTGGTTCCATCTCCTGATTTTTTGTGTTAGTCCGGCGGAGATCAATCGCGAAGTAAATACGTGCTGAGTTCAGACGGGATTGTATTCACGCGCGCAGACTGCCATCTAAGGACATTTGTCGTTGCCGGGACCTTAAAACTGTAGAGCACTTATCAGTATTATATTAGAACATCCTCACGGCGGTAAAGACCGAAATAAAGTGCATTAAAAGCGGGTTGTGGTAGGAGCACATTAATTTTGATGGAGAACTAAGAACGATACTTAACCACGGATGGTATCTTGTATGTTACACCGAAGATACTCTGATAGTAGCAGAGGGAACAGATCCAAAGAGAGTGACCAAATTCGCAACTCGATGTGCTGCTATGGGGATGCAGGAATTGAGCTGTCTGGGTTTGGAGATAAACCAGGCTAAGACCGAGGTCATGTATTTCAAAACAGGGGTTCTCGAGAATAGAATTGGATATCATCTAATAGTGGCTCCAATATCGATGATTTCACAATTGCACAATAAAATACCTTGATCTGACCATTGGCAAGAAATGGTCATTCTCCGATCACTTGCTGGAGGTATTCACAAGGACTGATGTGGTAACAAGCGCGTTCTCTCGCTTATTGCCCAACTTTCAAAGTCCTGATGAAAACAGGCGCAGATTATATTTACACATTTATTTGCTCACATGGTGTATCCATTTGTACGAATCGTACAAAGCGGTGAAAATGGATAGGGTGTGCGCCGCAGAAAGTTCAGAAAAAGAAAAACATTAAAGAGTTGTGTAAATATTTGTTGTCATCCCATGTTACCTTAGGACTGTCAGTACGTTCCGCTCCGTTTGATTTGCTGGCAGGTAAATGCTGGTGCACATATGAATTCAAGAAAAATACGCGGGCTGAAAGAGCTCCGCTGACAATTTCGACCATTTGTACATGCGAATGCTGGTAGGAAGCCATTCTGCGCAAGGTGTAGTGAACCCACAGGACGAACCTCCGTGCTTTCCAGCGGCGAATGGTTGGCATGGCCATAGCTGCTGAAAGAAGATAACCCCTTACCAATCCCTTACCAATGCCATTTAAGAGTGATGGAAATAGTGAAGCATACTCTGACCCAATGCAGGGCTTAGGGGTAAGAATCAAGCCGTTTCGTGGTATCGATCGGAAGCTCCCCGTCCTTCACGATACTTCTAATGAAGATAATATCCCTTGAGGACGACTGACGAGCCGTGTTCGAATTCTGTGAGAAGGTTATCGCCAGGAAAGAAACTGAAGGGAATGTGTGCGTGCTGGACTTCATCTGGTAAGAGAAAAAGATCCAACTGATAATGAAGGTGATAAGAAGGAACACGCCTTGCTGACCTGAAGTACTCATATAGGGAGTGTACAGCGGGCACGATGCGTTGAGGAGAAGGTCGGCAAACGATCCGCAAAGGATCGGGCAAGGTGGGAAGGACGGTGCTACCCACTCCCCACCACTTTCTATCAGCTCGCTAACAATTTGAGAGGCTAGAATGAATCCTGCGAATGAAAGATGCTCCACTAAGAAATGGCCTTTGGTCGTAGAGTGTACTTTCCTTTACTAGCGCGTGCCTTTGAAGGAATACATGGTGGCAGTTTTTACTGGGTAGGAATGTTACACTGCACTTTGGCCGCTGAGTTCGTCCAGGTTAGACTAAGGTGCACCACTCGCCCAGCACCTTAGGCAAATCTATCCCAATCAGCACCTACTCGAAAAGCGGGACTTTTTATACTTTTAAGATTTTGCATGACCTTAAAATAAAAGGAAAGAAGACTCCAGTTATATCAGTGGATTGCCATAGACACTTGAAGTGCACAGCGATTTTTGACGCGCCCTGCGTCGCTCGGTGTAGCGAACAATGCAGTCTACGTATGTAGCGGAGAAAGGAGCTTTACAGAGTATTACATAATGCAGTGCTCTACGTTTGACGCAGATAGAATTGTTCTGCGCGACATTTCTTCAGTCAACGAATAGGGCTAGACAGGCGTAGCATGATTCCCCGTCGCTACTTTAAACGCCTATTCCCTTTTCGCCGACTACTGTAAGGGATCTCTTTGGTTGAAGAAACGCATAAAATAATGGTCTTAGCCTATCACCGACCGCAATTAAATCTCAAGTTTTAGATTTTTCACCTTAAGTTTCACGTTCTACATTTTAACATCCAAAAGGAATGATATGTCTGAGAGTAGTAGAGCTTCTCGTATAAAAATGGAGATAGTATAATATATGGCAAAGTTTTGTAAACGTTCCGTAAACACCATGTCCCTACTTGTTCGAATGCCACTAGGGTATCCTTGATAGCGATCCAAAAAGTTAGCTGGATTATTGATGCATAAACGGTAAAGGAAGAAAATATAGCACGGTCTCTTGAAAGGCAGCTACATTTGATTCCAGGTTAATCGTTTATTTTCGTACCGCAATGCGTTAATGAAATAAATAGGTACAGACGTGGTTCTTGCAAAATGGTAGCAGATAGCTAGAACGGTGGTTCCGAAAGAACGCTACTCGATAGGAGGATCGAGAATGAATGCTGTTCCCCATCGCTTCTAATTTAGCTATTGCTTACCGTGACTTCAAAACTAATACCGAGGATCCGGTAATCACGTTCTTTTTTTTAACTGGATTCGAACCTTACAAACCGTTACCAGCCGGGGTCAGGGTGAACGCAGCGGGATATTGTTCGTGGCGTAGTGATTGCGCACGTTGATAACGTACCGCGCAAACTTGCGGATCGAGAAAGGATTGATCGATCGTCGGCAGAAGACTAAAGCGCCTCTCCGCCGCGTATTTCCTAATTTTAGCGTACACGAGTGGATCGGTACGGCGGGTGCCTGCCGAGAGTACCAAACACTATTCCGTTGTAATGTATAACGTTAATAGCTTAAATGTGGGGACGCGGCGATCATCAAAAGTGGACTATACAAAGACTATTCAACGAAAATCCATCTGTGCTCCTGTGCCGTTTTATTGGTTTTCTTTTCTTGGACTTTTGTTTAATTCTTATAAACACCGCGACCCGGCTACCGTTCGAAACGGACATAAGCGCAAAGAAGATGCGCTGGACACGATTATTCTTATCTTTGACAATCATCTCCCTACATTTTCTCAGTCCCTACATTTAAACTGTTAATATTACACGTTACAGAAGATCCCAATCTCCGTATTCATGGGCAATCTATCATATTCTGATGGTATATGTTCATTTGAGAGCAAAATTAATTTGAGTTGCTTTCCAGAGTATTTTTCACAAATGGATACTGCGTTGCAAGTTATTGCAGGAAAGCGTACCTGAATTGTTCTGCGTGCTGCTAACGTGTGAATTTTTTTTAACAAATACAGACGTTATTTGTTCTCTTACAGTTGCTTCTTAACACGTTAAACGTTATACCACTTTTGCTGGACTTTCCGCTCAGATGGCGGGCCGGCACGCTGGTGAGCTCTCGACGGCCACTGCGTTACAGTATAAAAAGACGCACAATGATACAGTCAATAGAAGAATACACGAGCTATACAGATATTTAAATAAAAAGGTATGATGTCATGAACGGTAAGAAGGCACTCTTGACACCCTTACTCTCACGTACCAATTTCATTCAAATAAAAAGTACGCTATCATTCCCAAGAATTCACACCATCCAAACGAAAAATCCATTGTCAGTCCTAAGGGACTGACGCCGCCGGAACTGAAAGTGCACTGTCAATCCCTAGGGATTGACATGACGCTTAACGTGTTAAAACAACGTCTTAAACTCGAACACGTTTTGAAATCCTGCAAGTGCTCCTTGACGAGTTAACTATATCAAGTGAAAACTAATGGACGAAAATTGAAATTACAAATCTAATCATTTTATATAAAAAGAAAATAATATTATGGAATAAAAAAAAAGTAATATAGAAATAGAGGGAAGGCGAACACTTTTTAGGAAATTGTAGCAAATGCTTTTCCACTGCTCTGCGAAAGAAATTCAATGCAAAACATAGAATTTGCGGAATAAAGTAAAATATACTAAAGTGAAGAAAAATAAATGTGGAAGATTATCCCATTTTTGATATTTGTGGGACAGATTATCCTACTTCTTAAGTTTCTGAGAGATTATGTCGCTTCGTAAGTTTGTCAGGAATAAAAACAATGAAACACCAGGGATACATAGGAGTCTTCGGAAAGCCGTTTGTGTTCGCCTATTGTCGTTCGTATTTCATTACTCCGCAAAACTCCATATTGCTCTTGATTCCACATATTTTTGGGGACTCGTCCGGGAGAAAAACGGGCAAACGGTAAGAAAGAGTGGAGTAACGGTGGCGTAGAGCGGACAGCGAGAAGACATTTTGGGGTAACTTTCCTGTGACCAAGAATACCCTCAGCAATGTATGTCTTCCAGAAACGTGAACGAGTTTACGGTGGTTGAATTAAAAGAGCTATTGAAGACTCGTAATTTATCCACAGCGGGCACAAAAACTGAGTTAATAGGTCGATTGTACGAAGATGATTCTTCAGGGCAATGGAAGGGTATATTTCATAGAGGTGACGATGTAACTGGTAGCGAAGGAGCTGACGGAGAGTCAAATCGTTCATGCACATCTGGAAATAATCAAGCAGGGCTAGGTAACCGTGAATTAGATTTTTTACGTGGAGAAAACGCTTTAAAGGTGAGGCAATTGGAAATTATAAGACGAGTGTGCAGATGTGCACGAGAATGAGCAGCAGCCTGTGCAGAATGTGCATTCACGAGTAGGTGTGAAAGCGGTTGCAGAACTTCTCAGTTATTTTGACTGAAAAACAGAAGATTTTCCGGGTTGGTCAAAGCAAGTACGGGTGTTGAGTGCAATGTATCATCTTAGCGACGATAAAGCGAAGATCCTGTGAGCGATGCGACTACAAGGAAGAGCACAAGAATGGATGTCTTCCCGTTCTGAGTTCGTCGAAATGGGTATAAACAAACTGTTGTGGAAATTCGGAAATATGTTCTACCATCGTCCAAGTACAATTATCGTGCGTAAGCAGTTTGAAGAGCGTATATGGAAAAGCAACGAGACGTTTGTCGATTATTTCCACGATAAAATGATTAAGGCGAATCGTGTGCGGATCGATAACGCACATGAGCTTGTGAATCAACTGACGAGGGCATACCTGTTTAGATATTACGAAATCAGGGACGAATGCATTGTTTCGAATCGCCAGAGGCAGTATTACGAGCTTTTGAAAAACTAACGCTCCTATCGATAAATTACGGGGAAATGATGCGCGAAAGACCGATGAAAGTAACGCAGAGGCACACTGAAAGAAACTTCCGAACTGACGGACGACTAATGGGCGCCGAAAGGAATCGCCAAACCGCTGTACGAAATGAAGTGAAGCTACCGGTAAAGTGTTTTAACTGCGGCGAGGCTGGTCATTTGAGTAAGCACTGTTTTGTGAGGAGGCGCAGCATGAGGTGTTATCGGTGCGGTGAGCAGTGCATATTTCATCGAATTGCCCAAAGCTTAACAATGCACATACGGTAAAAAATACAAATGTCGCAGATCGTAAAAAAGAAGATCTTCAAAACGGTAAGACTGAACAATTTCAAAATAACCGCTTTTGTTGATACGTGCAGTGATTTGTACCTCTAGTCGCAACAGTATTATCACTATTGTTTTGGTTAAAAAGAATACGGATCTATGCGCCTATGTGTCGATTATAGAAAAATGAATCAAAAGATTAGATGAAGATTTAATCTATTAGAAGATCTATTAGATGCATTGCAATCGAATATTTAGTACACTCGATCTTAAAAACGGGTTTTTCCATGTAGAGATGGAAAAAGATAGTTGCAAATCTTTTTTTTTTAAATTCATTTTTTGGCACCGACTACTAAAGGTCATTTGGCCTAGGATCTACTGTTTAAAGTGGGTCCCGAACCACCAGAGCTATGGTATACATATCGCATAGGAAAACTAGAGGTGATGAGCGGGATTCGAACTCGAGTCTGCCGCGTTGCAGTCTGAGCCTCTATCCACTACACCACCGTAGCTCCCAGTTGCAAATTCACATCATTTATTCTACCGACGGCCAGTATGAATTTTTACGTGTTCCCCTTGGTTTGTGTAACTTGCCAGCCATTCTCTATTATATGTCCCAAAAACTCTACTTTAGTTTACAATAAAACGCACTTCTTCCAATTGATGTTGAAACCAAATTCCCATGCAACCGACAATACCATTCTAAGTCTTTGTACCCCGGTCTCAATATCATTTGTATGGTATCATTAAATCATCCATATACGTTAATACAATTTTTCTATTAATAAGGTGTTCAAGCACGCCGTTAATAAATTTCACAAAAACCGCTGTCAAGTTACACAAAACAAAGGGATCATGTAAAAATTCATACTGGCCGTCGGTACAATAAATAATGTGAATTTGCAACTATCTTTTTCCATCTCGGCTTTTTATTTGTGCGATTTGTTTTGCGTGATTTTTTTTGTGCGTTATATGAAAATTTTAATCAAATTAATAATCAAATAAATAAGTAGTAGGTTTGATTGGTCATTTCGCTTATTCGATGTTTAATATGTATCTCAACACGTGACATAAGTAGCACGTTAACTAATTACATTGTATGTGTGTTGAACTCTGTAATCATAAATCACAGAGAGTTGCTGTTATTCGTCTTTGATCTGCGCAAGTGACAAGTCCGTTGTATTAATTGAAGTCCTTCAAAGTGAGTTTACATTTCTGGACCATTAAGATAATTTATTCGTAAGTAATTTCGTAAGGTTTTGACTTATTTTCTACCTGGGACTTTTTTTATGCGGTCCCTATTCACCGCACAAAGAAAATATTTTTTAATGGTGTTGCGAAAACTATGTCTTATAGCTACCCTTTGAAGTTTTGTGCGATTTTTTTTATGCGTTTTCTTTTATGCGGTCCTTATCCACCGCACATAATGAGGTTTGAATGTATACATAAGCAGTTAAGATATGCCGTTTCTGTGTAGCACAACATTGTATTTGTTAACGTCAATGGTTCGAGACTCGTCGCTTACTTCGCACTATCCCTTTTGGCCCCGAAATGGAGTTCACTCGTTTGCAACGCATCTTATTTACTACTTTTGTCACACGCAGTAGTTCGTGTGTGACCATTTCCGAGAATGGCACGTCACGCCAAATATACATAATAGGAAGGACGTCCTGCTTAAGATTCTGACCAACGAGATCCGTGTCCTGCCAACTGCTACTGTGTCACCGGTACAATGCACTGGCAGTAATTATATAATTAACATTACATGTAAATTGCTGAAGCACTCAAAGAGTATATGACGACAATTTATTTTCATTAAAATTAACATTGAATGACTTCGAATAACTTTTTTAATAGGCTCTGGTATTTATCTTGAAACATTATACAAAGATAAAAATAAAATGGTATATTATTGCATTTAAGAAAACAGGATGACTTTTATATCTTCACTAAATTTTCACCAATAAAAAAGTAGTAATATCAGATTTATGAAAGCTTCTAAAAACCAAATCGGTGTAATGTAAATTCATTTTTCTGTTCTTAAAAGCAAACGAGTTGTTCAGGATATTTGTCTTAAATACCCTACACTATGCATACATAGCAGGTACAAGAAATGCAAGTAGAGAACATATAAATACATATCATGATGATAACTATAGAGCATATAGCAATATACGTTGATATATAAGTTGAGGTATAAGTTGATATAATATGTATCAATAAATTTTATGAAGTTGTAAATGCCTAAAAATATCTATACGTATATGTGCAAATATAGTCACACAGAAAAGTGGTAGTGTAATCGTTTGTATATCTACTTTTGATGTTAAGAAATTAGTTTCTATAAACACAATTATGGACAAAAATGTTTACTTGAACTTTTTAAAAAATGTGTTAATTCAAAGTATCGAAAATATAGGGATAAACGATATTTTTTAATTTTATTTGAATAACGAACCAAAATATAAGGCATGCATTGTGCAAAAATTTTTATGATATCATTGCCCAACAATTCTCTATCCTCATTCACAATCTCCAGACTTCAACCTAATGGAAAATTTATGAGACGAATTGTCCTGGAAAATTCGTGTTCGATCAAATAATTAAAATAATATATAAAACAAAATACAATAAACACATAAAAACAATAATAAACAAGAACAATAAACATAACAATAAATAAACACATAAAAACACAAAACAAAAACTTCAAAAAGTATGGGCACTTATATCTGCGGAATATTTTTAAAAAATAATATATAATACTCCAAAATGATTATATGTTATAAAACAACAGTTATGAAACATAATATAAAAACTGTGTATATATATCTTAAATTAAGTGAAAATGTTGAAATTAATAGAAATTAAAATGGTGCATAAATTTGAATTAAGAAATATGGCGAGAATTCTTTTCTTAAGTCTAATTTACTCACCACTTTAAGTTTTATAATTTTCATTTATTAATTTAATTTAAAATTTAAAATTCGATAATCATTTTTATAATTGTCCACACAGCAAGTCGATAACATATTATTATCACGCACAAAGTAGTCGATTTAGTCTATTGAATGTCTAAGCCTCTATAAGACTATATAGAGAATTAAAGAAGAATGTGTCGATATACTAGCAAAGACGACAAAATTTATTTACATGCCATTTATTAAATTAGCTGTTTTGTATATGAAATATTTTTTTAATATATTAATGACATTTTGCTGGTTAAAATTACATCAAAACATTATATAATTTCTACCACGTTTACATACTTAGAATTTCCCTATTTCCATAAGAAATGAATTATAAGGAACAATTACAATTACCGTATGAAACATTTACAATTGTTTAGATATTAAATATTTAAATGCAGTTGTAATTAATTCGTCTCTGGTCTTATTTTGATCGGAAAAATCTCACCAATATGTTAAAAACGTTTCAGATAAAGAAAAATGAGATTAGAGGAGTTAAGGACAATACTTTTTAGGCTATTTCTAAATGTCTCACTTGACAACCTTGTATTTGCCCTGCATCTTTCTTCTCCAGCCCTCATTTTACTGAAAAAGGTCATAGCTTCAAACTCTTTAAAATAAAAAATTTTATTTATAAGGTGCTAACGAAGACTTTACTGTTTATAAGTCACTACATGGACGGTTTATTTTGAAAATGGTGTAAGTCCATTTTCTCTTCTTTTCATTTTCCGACCAATTTCCAATTGTATAAAACATGAGCATTTTTTAAGAAATCCACCCACACACACACACACCTATGCATGTATGTATGTATATGAGCATATCTATATTAATTCAATGAGTGTCTTGTTGATGGCCGAAGTGATCGGAGTTTATCTTTTTAATGGGACCTTTGCAGACACCGGCTTCACTAATCTTTTATAAAGAATAACCTACAGCATATGCCTACATACAGTGCCTTGCTCCGTCAACTTGGGCCAGCGGTTCTCAACTTTTCCTGAAGTGTGAAATCCTATTGTGAGTACAATTATCTGGCAGAACACTTCCCTGTGTTAAAATGAAATGTGTTCCTTGTATATTATAATCTGAAGAATCTTTCAAATTATTTTACCAATCATTCTTACTAATAATAGTTTTATGGACGATAATACTAGTAACGGAGCGAAGTCTTGATGAGTGTCACCTAAACAGAAACCTAAAATTTCCACTAAATTCGGGTAATGTCATTTTCAGGCTCGCGTTTTGCCTCTGTGTTTCGTTGCGCAAAAGGTGCGATGAGGAATGGACAGGCGTAAGAGCACGGCAACGGTACTAAAACGGATGACACTATTCGAGATTCTACTATATCTTACAATTTATCCAATTGCCGTAAAACGCTTTTGAAATACTTACAGAATGCGGGTACAAACTGGGAACCACTACTATGGATCGATATTTAACTGTATTTCCCACCGCTTTTGTAGCGCTGATATCTTATTGTATATTGCATCGACAATGTTGCACGTGACATGGAAATGGTAAGAGGATCAAATGACCCCCGGACCGCGAGTCGAAATAATGCATTGTATATTCGGTCTATTCCATATTCTCGTCCGTGGCCGACGCTCTCTGACCGATATCCTGTTGATCAATTGCCATGGTAACCAACACTTTATCATCCTCTATGGTAATAGAACTCTCCGGAGCTCTCATATTCTTATACAATTTTGAAAATGTTATCGCTCTTAATGAAGGAGCATTAGAAAGAAATTTAATGTAGATTCAATTACACTGTGATAGCAGAAAACAAATAATATAGTAAGCACTTTCATTGAGTTTGATTTTGTATCTCCATAAATATAAGAAAGATCGCATACATTTCCGTGCAAAAGACTAGAGTTTAAGCAATCAGGCATGCGCCCGCGGCTGAGTACACGTTAAAAAGTGTATAGGATGCTCAACCGCTACCGGCCAGTAAAGTGTTAATATGGATATGCATACATATACGCATGCGTGCAATCGTGCAAAATCATTTTTAATGAGGCGAATGATTTCCGGTTGAAAAGTATAATTATTTCAACGCCCCAGGAATTCAATGCAATGGCGTGTTGGCCAGACCCCTTTAGACTTCCGTAACGGAGGTGACGTGCGGCTAACTGGAATTACGTTTAATCATTAGTGCTGTGTTTACATCGTAGATTCACGACGTTGATAACTCCGAAACTTTAGCACAACAAATGTCTTTTCTTTTGCATCTTTGTCCTCATAATCTATTAATAATTTTTATTTTTAATGTTTTTAATTTACTTTTAAATATCGGATTTTTGCAAAAACGTCATTAAATTTTACACACACATGTATTCGCATATAAATATTTACTCGTCGATGAAAATGCGCTCTCATCCATGCGGATGTGTATCCATCAAAACATATCTATTTTCACATCCTTAAGGGTTAAATTTTGAAAAATCTTTTCGTAATGCTTGATCCCTGTGTTTGTAAGGAATGTGCTGTTTCTGTGTAAACAATTCTGTCTATGTGTATTTCAATGTTTTGAGAGTCATTACTTATTTCGTGCTATCTCACTCGGATCTCGACACCTCTACTCGAGTGTCTTTATTACGCGGCCGAATTAGTATGCATACCCGCTCAGTAGATAATATGTAATCGTGTAAAGAGAGGTGTGCACTTTGGGTTTAAATAATTAGACCTGTATTTATCTGACCAGTTTCCTTAAAATCCGTCATATATATTTACATACAAACGTAAGCGCGTGCGAGACTGTACGCGCACGCACGTGCTATAACAGCAATTATTCATCACACGGTCTACTGCTTATAGGTAGTCGGGCGTAAAAATGCGTGGGCAAAAGCACACAGGGGAAGGAAAAAAAAGAATAAAGAGGAGGGCGGTGCTCCTGAAAGTAGCCTGACATTGACGAATGAAGCAGGAAAAGGTAGTCGGAGCTTTGTGCCACCCCTCACCCTTTCCCCTTTATACATTTTTTTCTTCACTCTCGCCCGGTAGAAAATTAATCGGCCGCATGGAATTTTTGTCGAACTTAATCCCTTTGCCGTTTCACACCTTAAAATTTTCTTCTATATTATGCAATATAAGAATAATACATAATAATTATTAACACTTTATCGATGTTTGACCCATTAATCTATTTCTTTTTGTTGCCGACGCTTATTAACCGATATCCTATTAATTAGTTGCTAAGGCAATAATACTTTGTCACCTAATACTTAGATGGAATTGTTAGATTGCAGTGTAAGCACTCACATAATTACATTATCTGCAGTCGATTAAGTAGTGGAAAGTGCGACGACTAAAAGTGCATTGACTATTGGTTAGTAAAGTATATTAATACTTGTACTCAAATAGATATCGATATTTGAGAAGATTAATTTCCATAGTACAATAATATATATAAAAGGTGTTACATGAAGTTATGTTGTATAGTTTAAGTTCCGAATTATAGGTAATTTAGGAAAATATTTACAGTGCACGCCTCGTGTCCCAAGGCACACTACCGCGCTCCTATGTGCGTTTTGATCATATTTAATTTTTTCAAACAATATTCATTGGTATAAAGTAGGCAGAAGTTGGGCATGTCTCTGGTTGATTTTCAGTCAGGATATACGGTAGACTACTTCAACGATCCAGTAAATATTGTAATTCAGACAAAACTTACTGGTCGTATATAAATTATCAGTTAGGTGGAAATGTTTATTATTTCAACCTTCTGCACTTTTATGTCAACTAGGAAGAGAGATTTGAAATAATGGTTCGTATTCTACGATTTATTAAAATATAGAAAACGAATATCACGTTTATGTTGTGGAGAACATTCTTTTACATTTGCTTTAATTAAAATTTATTATATTAAACCTCTTTTTTCGCCGTTTTGGTTTCTAAGAAGATGCATTATTATGTAGAATTGCAAATATTTGCAGCTATAATTTATTAACCCTTTGCACTCCGAACTATTCTGGACGTTGGCTACCAGCTACTCAGCGCTACATTATGGCAGAAACGTGCATTTATAAACCTTCGTATTATTTAGTACAGCTTTGGAACCGAGTAACGTATTATTGGATTTATATGAATTGGTTGACATCGAAAAATGTATATTTGCAAAAAAATCAACATTTTATTTTTTATAATTTTGTACAGTGTGATAAACCTTCAAACACTTCCCAATATGCATTGCAGGTTGATATGTGCACGTTTGACAATAATAAGTCATTTGATGTCTGCCACCAGGTGTTTTCCTGTCAGAACAAACAATGCAGTCCCATTTTCTTTGTCCCACATCGGGAATATGTAGTTTATTATCTAGTGTATTGTCCACAGAAGATGTGGACGGACGCGTTCTCGATTCACGAAAATCACCTCTCAACTGGTCAATGAGTGCCTTGACAAACTTGTGATGCGCCACTGCCGTTTGATTATTTGTTTCTTTTGAGATGCGGTAAATAATATAGGAGTTAATGACACACATTTCCAACTTCCAAAAAAATAACTTCGTCCACCATTTCAGCGACTTACAGAGAAAACAATACTTCGAAGCGTATTGATCGCAGGATCCACACCACCCATATTTCTCGTGTATTCTAAAACCATTTCAAGCTTATTGACTGTTACATGTCCACCGTGTAATGTTCTGCGGGTAGATTGCATTTGTGTGTTGTAATAATTAGTGAGCATTTCATGTTCTCTTCTGACACAAAACCCGTTGATGTTGTTTTTATATATCTTAGTAATTTTACTATATTTTGATTTCATTTCTTGTGCCATCTCAAGAATTTCTTCAGGGAAACATGCATGTTTCAAGTAGTTGTGTTGAAATAACTTAATTTCCCGTAATCACTAATAAACTTTAATGTTCCATGAGAGGGGACATCCGAGTAATATGCTAGAATTACGATGTCCCATGAGAGGGGACAGCGGAAAGCAAATATAATTACTATAAAGCAAATTAAATAAATCTGTTTTGCGAAGATCTTGAATTTAATGAAATATTCAAAAATTCCAACCGTTACTGTTATGGTCATATTTTACTACTATTTGTTAGAAATAATTGACTATAGTTTAATTTACTATTAAATTGGACATCCGCAAATCATTATTCAAAATACGAGTAATTTAAATTATGATACCTTTTGGCCCTTTTAGCATACTAACGCATTGTAAAAATCGGTTATGATGATAAGCAAACGACTCACGCAACACGGGCCGACTATATTTTTATGAGATACATATAAAATTAAATATTATATCAATCTAATATCGCTTAGTATTTTGTCATGTGATAAAGGTTCTTTCATCTTGGATTGGTTATGATTTTGGACTTTTGTCCTGCTAGATTAATAGAGAGACTGTACGCTTATACATGAAATGCACGTCGATCATTTTCCAATAAGTACACAGATCTATTTTACCAATTTTTAAACAATACTAAATTTGCAAGGACAGAGTATTGACTGTTCCTTCGTTTCTTTACCGTATGTCAATGAATATTCATTGTAAATATTGAATACAAGGTGAGAAGGTATAGTAAGAGGTGTAGCAATGTATCTTGAATCCTGACACAGGCAGTCAACTTTCTTGAATCGTACTTATCTCAAAATGTAAGGTACACAGCACATATCTGAATATGAAATTTGTCATTGATATAAGCGTCAGATTTGTACCTTTAAGTATTGACATGCATTCTGTGATTATATTCTTTTTATTATCAAAGATAAATTTTAATTTATTCGAGTAGGTCAGAGTGGATAATAGAGAAGGAAAAGGAGGCATTAATTTAATGTTTATTAATTGCGAGATATATAAGGTAGGCAGGGCTAATATATGAGACGTTCGGATTATAAAAGGCGAGAATCCCCCAAAATAAAAATATAAATATAAATCAATAAATCAGAATAAAACAAATTACAATAATATAATGGATTATTATGATATAATTAGTTATTTAATATAAGTTTATCTCAAAAGTCTTAGTAAGATATGACTGGAGCGCAGACTATTGTACGTGGACACGAGGTGTAAAGCACTTATGTCCTTGGAGGCGCACGCTTATTGCAGGTTCCGACGGAGGGTTTTGAACGCTTCTATGGTCGTCGACGAGAAAATCTTTCTCGCCAGCATCAAGGTGTTTTTCCGTTACGACAGTCGCCTTAGATGTAATCCTTTGATCAGTGGTACAGAAAGTCCCGTGGACTGAGTCTATCAACTAAATCAAACTTTATCAATTTGAGGAAGAGTGATTCTCAAATTCGACTGTGACTATTTTGCTTCCTCGAGGGCTTCCAGTAACACCTTATTTTGGCAAGGAAAATTTGTACGAATGTTTACATTGACGATTTCAGTACACTCGACAGATGCCGCGAATGTAACTGAACGGTTACAATTCACTCCCTATATACATATACTGATATAGGAATAAATATATGTACATTGTGAGTAAATTATTCGGAACAAAGAGTCAAGAATTTAATACAGTATTATTAAACGATGTTTCAAGCACTTTGCGTGTTCGCAACACAAACCTGCATTACTATTTGCAACAGAGTTTATCAATTATACCGAAAAAACTTCAGAATAATGTAAATTACCAACAGCAAGCATTAGACGTTAATACAGATCAGAATAATATCCATCCCATTGTTCACAAGAATGAACCAATATTTGTACTGTATATAACGGTTTCATTGAGAAAATACAATGGCGCCTTCGGTAGTATGATTTTAGGTTCGCGTAAAAAACATATAACAACTTAAATTCCTTCGTAAAGACAGGAAAGGATGCCTTAGAGCCTGCAAAACGTTACAATGTGGTATGCAAAATAAAATGCAATAACTATAAGAGTATGTATACAGAGCAGATAGGTGAAATGTTAGAGTCAATGGTGAAGAATCATAGAAGAACTTTAACGAACAAACACAACAATTCATTAGCAGCCATTGTTTCACATTGTATGAACAGTAATCATATATTCAGTTTCGATATCTCAAGAATGTTTGACATAGAATCAAGCTATAAAAGGAAAAAAAAATCTTCAGTGAAACGTCGCGCATTAAATTGGCAAACAATTCCAGTAAGCCACAACCAGACATACTGTTTCGGAATTAATGATTTAAGAAACCAATATATTATTTAGAAAAATAGGAACAGATTGATGAGTTTCTCTGTTTCCGACATCCACATTTGAATCTTCCCGGATATCGTTCCCTCTTCGGAAAATAAGAGTAATCACGATTAGAGCCATTATAAGACTAAGTGCCGCATCTCGTCAGTAGACAATAAGTCGGTGTACGGGTTAGAAGGTACGTTAACTTCCCCCCTTTGTTTATAATGTTCTGTCACAACGATTATATAGGGTGCAAAAAAATCGTATTACGTTTATGCATATATTTTTAACTTATCGTAAATCATTCTTTTTGCTTTGTACGCCAAGCAATTTTGCTGTTTTGTTCAGTTTCTTGATCTACAAAGGCGTTAATTATCGGTGTAATGTACTTAAGCACACATTTGGACACTACTACCAAATAAGTCTTCGTTTAATCATTTGTGTGTTTCTACTTTCGCCCTATACGACCACCTTGATTCTGTAGTTTTTTACTGCTTCCATCACTAGATAGACATTTTTCTTCTTCCTGTTTTTTTACTTTGGTCTCCTGTAACCCAAGGTACATTACGTATTTAATCGACGGTTTGAGTTTAACTTGTATTTTTGTTCAACACAGATGTATGTTTTGCAGCTTGATAAGGAACACAAAGTGTTTGAAATGTCGTTTAAAAAAGCTGTATTAAACCCCTAGCTTTTCGTTCTGTATAATTTACTCTCAATATTCTACGAGCATAAGATCGAGATTTTCGAATTCCTTCAAATATGTACATTGTATTTGACGTGACTGGTTTTAAAAGTATTTCATTAAGTTTTGGATTGTATCTGGCAATACATATTTACAGTACATATGTGAATTCTACAAAAGATTAGTTTCCTCACGAATTTTTATATATGCTCTATTAATTACATTATATAAGCTCTATTAATTACATATGACGTGCATATAATGTTTACGTATCATCATCACCTCCGATTAACTTTTGACACCAATTAATCGGATGTTTTGGGCTGATTTACTGTTGTACGGTAGATTCCAAACTACTGGAGTTAAGATGTTCAGGTTATATACCAAATATAATATTCAATACAACTATGAGTTTGTATAACAAAACGCAGCGAGCAGATTGAACATAAGTTACCTAATGGTGGCATTTTTAAAGATCTGTTAACTCGATGTCGGAAACTTGTTTCATTCTTGAAGCAGTCGCCAAATTCATTTTGCACGAGATTAAAATTGCGCAATTCCATGCAGAAAAATTTCGGAGCAGTTAGAATTGAATTCTAATGAATCATCCATATTTAGTAAGTGATTATTTTCAAATAGAATATAAAACAATAATAAACAAAATTAGTTAAATGCAAAAAAAGGAACATTTAATACAAATTTTTTACTTCCATATATTCTTTACTGTAAATATTGGGTGAGTGCAAAAGTTCGTGCGGAGTCTGTGAGTAAAAGTCATACAGTGATTAAGCAAACAAAAATCTTTATTCATTAATGATATATTCACCATCGTTTCCTATAATCTTTTCCCAACTTTCTGACAGCATACGGATGCCTCGATCATAAAAACTGCGTGGTTTCGATTCGAAGAACGAAGAGACGCCGTTTTTTAAGGCCTCCAAAGAGTCAATGTTTTTTCCATTTAAATAATGTTGCAATGACCGGAACAAGTGATAGTCAGATGGTGCAATATCAGGAGAATACGGCGGATGCTTTAGGACATCCCATTTCAGGGTCTTTAATTTGCGCAGCGTCTTTTTCGAAACTTGTGGCCTGGCGTTGTCGTGATGAAAGACGACTCCCTTGCGATTTGACAAAATCGGACGTTTATCTTTGATTTCTCGATTCAGTTTGTTTAATTGGGGACAGTACTTGTCCGAATCAATCGTTTCGCCAGCGGGGAGAAGCTCGAAATAGATTATGCCCTTTCAATCTCACCAAACAGAGAGCATCACCTTCATCGGGTGCAAACTGGTCTTTGGCATTGCGTCACCATGCTCACCTGACTGTTTCCATGTCCGTTTGCGCTAAACATTATTGTAGAGAACCCATTTCTCATCGCCCGTCACTAATAGATCAAAAAACAACTCGTTATTGAGCCGCCCGAGTAAAGAAACGGCTGCAAAAATTCGCTTGATTTTGTTTTCCTCGGTCAGCAAATGGGGCACCCATATATCGAGCTTCAAATCCAATCCCATCTTTTTTAAATGCCGAAAAGCGGTTGATCGGTCAACGTTTAGTGCTGTAGCAACTTCTTCTGTTGGAATTCGCAGATTATTGAGCATTAAGTACGCAAAACATCGTCAGCAATGTCAGAAGGTCGACCAAAGCGTGGCTCGTCTTCAAGGTTAAATTCTCCGCGCCGACATTTAGCAAACCATTTTGCCACAGTTCGTTTAGCTGGTGCTTGATCCTGATAAACATCTTGAATGTTCTTTACGGCTGCGGGAACGTTTATTCCCTTCCGAAACGCGTAAAGCATAACATGCCGTTAATGCACCTTATTGATACTCATTTTTAAAGTGATATTTCTCGAATCAGTTTGTATGAAAACGAATGATTTTTTTTTAATGAAAGCTGAAGATGTCACCTTTGCAACGATATATAATATGTAGATGGAGATATTAATGATCACACTTTACGACGTTTTTAACTCCATATATTATAAAATTTGCTTAAAAGCTTATAGTATAGATATTTATTGTATAAAACACACACATACACAATTCTATTTTTTGAGTATAGATAGAGTTTATTTATCATTTGTATCTTCGAAATAAAGAGACTCTTTGTTTATGGATCTAACGTTTTGACCGCATCTGTGAGGTACTCATCAAACAAAATCGTGTTCGCAGAAAGTTAGACAACATTCATGATTGGCGCTATTTAGTCAATATAAAGGAATATTCATTATAAACTAAGTACATAATGGAAAGATTTGTTGTAAGTTATCCGCGTATCAAACACTCGTAAAGCTTATGAAAGAAGGGTAATATTCCAGGCAAACTAATATTATTGATTTCCGTATTTGTATATGACTACGGACGATGGAATTCAAAGTTAAGCAAACTATATCTATTGTTACGTAAAGGGTTTTTTTGACTTTGCCGTTTTTAATTGTAGTAGAAAAAGAATTTTAATAGTTACGAATTAATTATGGGTCGATTTGCAAATGAATTCAGTCGTTAATGATTTTTATATAAATAATTCACTAACTAATCTTTTGTAATAGTGTGATTTAGAGATTAAATATTTTAATTACGGACAAATTAAAGCTGCGATTATTCTCCGCACTGTGTGTTGCGATGACAGTTAATTTATTATTACTTTCATCTAGGATTATTCTTGAGTGTTCCTTAGCTCCTTTCATCAGCACCCTGCGCGTTTATCCAATACATGCACTTTTATAACCACTGTAATTAATCTGGTACTACATGGCAATTTTGTTTAACTCCTAATTTATCTTTACTTGTTGTGATAATTCTACATCTATTTTGATAAATGATTTGTATGCAAACCTGAAATTGAATTGTTTAAGATAATGTTGTTATTTTTGTGTTAGAGTGGATATATACGATAAAATAAAGATTTTCCTATTTTCTGTTCACATCTTACCTGCTAACATCAATAATTTCCGTGTATTGATACGGTGGTAATGTTTTAATATCTTAATCCACATAATACTGAGGGTTGGAAATTTTTGTAAAATTAGTAACCAGTAATATATTCTTAGCTGCATTTAAGTTGGTTATGTGATGTTTATGGGCAGATGATAAAACAGCTTTGTCTATAAAATTTAATATTATTCCTTTTATGTGATCCAAATCGTGTATAGAATCCTAGTTCAGAAACTGAAAAAAGCAGCATTCTTTTGATACCAATTAGTTGTATTTCGATTATTATTATTATTTCTGGTTACAGCCATACTTAAGAATTCATTTTATTCTAAATAATAAATATATTTCTATTATATATGTCATCATTTTATTTATTTAAAAATTCATTTAGGATTCATATTCAATTGTGAATTGTAGTCTGTCATGTGTGTTACTGAATTCTTTTTATTAAGTTTATACATGACGCAATATTCATTTGTAACAGATTCAATACATCTCACATTTTTCATCATTGATTAATTTTCTAATCGACCGATTCACACCAGATTGACCTGTTTGCTTTCTTCCATAGTCAAAATTTTCCTGCCTTTGATCTCTTAGTTAATACAACCGTATGCGGAATCGTACTCTATTAGTTTACAATAGCACAATACATTGGTTATTTATCTATTTCACCTTCCTATTGTCTCCGGACAGTTCACCTCGTTCCATCTCTCCGGACACACGAACATCGAGATATGTAACGTCTAATTTAAAAATATTTTTGTGGAATTATTTCCATTCCCTTTTATATAACGTACCCATATCTTTCTTTGTTTATTAATCGCTCTTTCTTCTCTTTGTCACTGTATACGACATTTCTTGCCGCGTTTCGGTGCATAAATGTACAGGGTTTATAAAATCTAGTCCTGAGGATGAACATGCACAGTGTTCGAAACGTCGACATATTTTAAATTGAAATTCCGGAATCAACGGTGATGTAAACTATTTTCTTTGTTCCACTCTTTTATATTCGTGGTTAACAACTACGTAATGTTTTTGGCTTTATTATTTTACATTGTACTTAATTAATTGTTTTTTGTATGGTCTATCTGATCGACATACGTCATTAATTTAGTCGACATATTTCATACTGATCGATCGTAAATTTCACCTATCTGCTCGTTATTGAATTTGTTCAGAATAACGTTGACATCCAATGGCTAAATTCCACCTTTTCATTCTACCACCCGTTACCATATACAAATATGCAAACCAAAAACCTTTCTTTGTTTAAAACACTATCCCCTTTGCATAGGCTTTAAGATTACTCTATTTTCAAGTTATAATCGAATTCAGTATATAACATTGGAGTTTCTTTGGTGTTTTTCCGAGCATAAATTGTAATTAGACGACAAAAAATATATGTCCTTTATTTACGTTTCGCCCGGTTACTTCGGACTTTTCAAAATAACATATAATTTAAAAATAACAATAAAAGTGGACTGGTAAGCATCAGTAGAAATAGTATCAGGTAACAAGTATCATAACTTACTTCCACATATATTTTTCGTCGTCTAATTACTATTTTTACTCGGAAAGAAACCAAAAAAACCCCTTGCTTTAAGACTAAAGTTACATAAACTCTATATAAACTCAATCAACACTTTATTCCTGAAAAAAATATTTCTAAATTCAGATAAATTTAGGCACAATGATAATTAGTTTAATATTTTAATCAAGCACAATCTTAACAAGAGTAAGGTAAGACGTATTTTAACTATATCACATCAGTGTTTAAATCTATGTATCAATAACTATATAAATTTGCTGCAGGAATCTTTTCCTCCTGAAACTTTCGCACTGCAGGATCGTTAGCATTTGTTACTTTCTAACCCTTTCGCTACGGCGGTTCAATCCGCCGTAGTTCCACCACCGAACAGGACGCTCGCGCCGAAAGTGTACACATTGTGCGCGAACAGTGTATCTTGGAAGAAAAGGAATTTTCTTTAAAACAATATACTCATAATTTGAACATAAAAGCTATAAACTTATTTAATGGGTCTAAAGAGTCTCATTAACAATGAAAATAGTGAAAAAATAGTACATAATGTACAGTAATAAAATAAAACAATACATGACATACAATGATTAATAATTTAATTCAGTCTCCAAATCAATTTCTAATTTATCGAATGTGTTCACCAGTTGCAATTCTCTCGATACCATTTTGAGAAAGGTAAGACCTGAATTGTTTATTGAAATAAAAAGTAACTTACAATACTACTAAGAAATAAGGAGACTTTTAGATAGCAAGCGGACGTACCCGTACAAAGCTCCTCTGAAATTTGCTCTATTCTCTATTTTTTATTCTTTTATGGCAGTTAATAGTTATTCTAACGTATTCTGTTATTAGTAATCTGTTATTCAAAAACTCGGTTACGATTGTTGTCCGATTTAGTCGACGCGCGTTACTGTGAGTGATATCGCGCATGCCGGATATATCCGGCGTTCGGCTCCGCGGGTTATCATATGGATGACGGATATATCTGGTATTCGGAGCGAAAGCGTTAAACATCATATAGTCACCACTTTAAACTTTAAACTTTAAATTTAATACAGAACATCGCTACCATACAAATATTATGTATAATAATTATTTATTTATATCGACTCAATGGCTCCAATCATATATATTGTCCAATTTTCTATGAATACGTTTTAGTTTGATAAGCACCGTGCAGAAGCGGTCGAAACGTGACGTCAAGAAATATAGATACTCTTTATTTCGAAGATAATAAACGTTTTGTACGAATTTCGAAAAGCGAGTTTACCATTTTTGATTTATGGCACACTTATATGAACTGTGTACAAAAGATTTAATCTCTATTCACTTGTAAGTTACGTTTATTTTCTTTTAACAGCCCTATGCGACAGTTTCAATGCGTGTCTAGTAAATTGTATTCAGAAAATAACATTCTTCAAACAGCAAAAATCTAACTATGAAGGAAATGATTACACTAGCAGTGTAATTCAAAATGTACGTTTATGCATGTAAGAAAATTAAATTATTAATAATTATTACTCATTTTAATAATACATAATATTAAACACAAAAAAAACATTTAAAATACATACATTATTTTTTCGACACTTAAAAAACAATCTATTAGTTATTGAGTATCGATTCTTAGAACAATCGATAAAATACTCAATTCTTCAGATATGAGATCGAATTAAATCAACAAATCTTAATTGCAGCCGTCAAGAAATAAAAATGTTTGTGCATTTTAAATTTATCAAAAATGTTATCTTTTCGTACAAATCTAACGTAATGAATGATCATATCGGAAAAGAAGACATTGAAATATTCGACACTGAAATGTTTTTAAATACAGTAATATTAGACATAATAAAATATTTTCAAATTTAGTGATACACAATGCAATGAAATATTTGTGAATAGTATATATAATAAACTATTCTCGAATACAGTGACATTAGGTACAATGAAATATCGAAATACATAATGTGATGAAAGGTTTCCCAAATGCTTTGGCATTCTCCATGCTCTTTTCGCCCGAGTGCTGCGCCATCCAAGTCCATTATCGCCTTTAGGAGAAAAAAACCCTCGTCCCCGATGCGCCTCAGCTCTTGAGCCTCCCTTTGCTCGGGGGATCTTTAACTCGTGCCGACCTGCATTATGCATTTCAAGATGCGAAAGGGCCCGACTTGCGCAAGTGCTCGGGTCTGCTTTTTGTCTTACTCTCTCTTTAAGTAAAGAACCATTTTTGTAAAAAGCGAAGCGTTTGAATGGATGTGAAATATATAAATGTGTGTGTGTGTGTGTGTGTGTGTGTGTGTGTGTGTGTGTGTGTGTGTGTGTGTGTGTGTGTGTGTGTGTGTGTGTGTGTGTGTGTGTGTCAAATCAATAAATATATATACTTACTACTCAGAATATACATATGCTAATTTGTTATTTAAACATATTTAAAATCAATGTAATGTAATGTTAATTGGTAAATAAGTACGTTTTCACTTCTAATTCAATAAAAGTATGCACAAAATGAAACGCGAGAATACAATTGACAACTTTAGTAGACTATTGGTAGATTTGTGCAGCAATGATGAATGTTCTATCTGTTTTTAACGGAAATAAAAACAAGCATAAAAAAACCAATTGTGTAAGGTTACGTACGTATAGTTCACATTTAGAAGGTAGCTGCATATTTTTATTCACGAATACTTTACTGGCGATTAAAATTGACTAACCTTACTCTGAATTTACAATAAACATTTTCTTTATTTATTTCTATGTTCAGAATACACGTAAGGATTTCCGAGATTCTCGACTTTAATCAGCTCCGAAAAGGTTTAACTAAATCCTCCTGGAAAATATAAGTGTCTGACTAAAGTATTCTCAAGTCGACATCAATTCAATGTCATACAATCACCAATGAACACAGTCGGCAAAGAACCTCCGTCTTTGAAACTAACACATAGCTTCTATCACATTACTAATCGAGCGACGTAGCAAGACGACCAGTTCGTTGACTCTCACCACATCACGACCATCGCATACTTACGTTACTCGACGGACTCTATATAAACACTTCTTGATCATACAATCCGTGAAAAAAGGTTTAGCTAACCCAACTGTTCTACTCAACAAGCTAAACTCCGTTAAAATCCCAACTAGTATCGCGCGATTAATTTCATTTCAACGAAGAATGTCGCGCGCGCGTACGCGTGAGAAAATCCAACAAATTCTGTTTTGTGATGCGTCTATAGAGGATGAAAGAGGGGCAAGTAAGAAAGGAAAGTGAGAACCGTAGCATGACACGTAGCGGATTATACGAGAATATCCTTTCTATTTTCTATCATATGATTTATAATGTAACCATTTTCGTATCAATCGTATAACCCTGTTTTGTAAACCTTCCGATCTTACAATATATTTCACGGTTAACGCTCATGATTAATGTACACATACCTTCCATTTACGTGTGTGCAGTGAAAAGAAAACACGGTAACAGAAGGAAGAAGTGGTGGAAGCGTACTCCAAAGGTAAATTGCAAAAGATAAAGAATGAGCGACTGAAAAAGAGAAATTGTAAGGCATAAGTGTAAGAGAAAGTATATTCTGTTATTCTGTCTACAAGCTAAGTGATTTAAATTTTGAGTACCATTTTCAGCAACTTCTCAACCCTCTACTTTGTTACAAAAGTATTTTTTCGGAAGAAAAAAATATACTTACGAAAAGGGAATGCGGACACACTACATAGTGGTATCTACGTACGTGAGTTCACCGGTACTCCACTGAATTTTCTTTTTTTAGTATTTGCCATTTATTTATATTACGAGTATAACGTACATTAATATTCATATATACATCAGTACTCCAGTGAATTATGACAAATGAAGTCGTGGTCTTGACGAGCAATGTAGTTCACCAGGTGTACGGGTAATAGTAAAACAAATTGTGTACATACAACGTTTTGGCTCAGCTGCGAGCTCTCTTCCGGTATACAAGGTGAGGCGCCATTCGCGGCCACCTGAAATATTTCAAAAACTAAATCGCGGAGAAAAAATGTTTCAAACAAAAAGTTTAAGTCGCCGAGGGGCTGATGCAGTAGTCATATCCGTTTTCGATTCGCATTATGTTTTCAAAGTCATTTCATGGTCAATTTTTTATTTTATATAAACATATTTTTCATTACCGATTCTTGACCTACGACTTAAAGTAAATAACATTTGTTTTAAACAATTTTTCTCTTAGTCACTACTTTTTACAATATCGAATTTTCAAAAAAAAAACACAATGTCAACGTCATTTACAAAATAAATTGTATGCAATGTGATGGCACATACATAGGTCAAACAGGCAGGATTGCAGAATGATCCTAGAATCAAAGAACATAATGCAACCATCATTAATAATAGTAACAATCTGTTAATAGTCACAGCGACGTACAGCGTAGATAACAACCATAATTTTGATTTTAGCAATGTAAATATTCAATACTTTATACCAAATCCAATTACAGGAAGAGACTTATCAGTGAACTGTTTAACATTAAACTTATGAAAAATCTTGTTCACTAATAAATAGACATTCTATTACTAAATAATTATTATAATTCGTTGACTAATGTTCTGAAACTACTGCAATATTATTTCAGCGGGCGTCTCTCTTAATGACAATTCTTTTAATTTTATTTCGATTAGCCGTCCCTGAATTTTAAATTTACCGTCTGTTTACGCAATAAATAAGTTTCTTTTGACTTTATCACTATAAAGAGCAAGAATCCTACTCCTTCACTTGGCGAATTTTTTATTTACGACTTAGCTACTCAGAAAAATCCAATATCGATAAAAATATAGATAAGCGTTTGATCATAATAAGTTTTATTAAAAGGTATCAAGAACGGGAGGAGGATAGGAGCAATAAACGCGCAGTCAGAGGAAAGGGATTTAATTCAATGTTAGTCGAGGTTGGTGAGGGTGCAAGTGTTGATTTATTTACATGTGTGCTATATACAATATATACATAATGTATAGAAACGGAAAAGAGAGAGGGGAAAGGGAATGGAAGAGTCTAAAAATGATTAATTGGTGTGAATATGTGGAATTCTTAAAACGTTCGAGAATACTCTAGGTGCAATTTATTTCTATAAACATGTATGGTTCCTATTAAAAATAGAAAAGGATCGGATATGCGAGCAAGACTGCAAAAAGCCGCACAGAAAGTTATTGACTTTGAACGGAGAACCATCGGTGGACTTTATAACAATTAAATCATTTATATTACGCTTCAAAAGATTCCCTTTTTACACGATACTCTGTACTCACAAGAATCCTAGAATAATCTATGTTATTTAAAGGTATTTACGTTTTACAGCGTATGCATTATTATTGTTTTGGCCGGAAAACAAGGGAGGATTTAAGTGGTTTGGAAGGGTATTATTCAATCGGGAGTTGTTTTTATGGATGTAGTCTATAAGCCTTAAAATTTTTAGAGAGCGGGATAGTTTTTCAATGTTTGTACGATTTGCACCATTTGTAATGCACCTCAGATATTTATGTTGTATGATTTGGATTCTGTTTCTGTGTATTACTGGAGCCGTGTGCCATACCGGGCAGGTATACATTAACACGGGGCGGATGATGGATGTATAAATAATAATTTGAGCTTGGTGGACAATGCAGGTGATTATGTTAGGTGGTAGTAGAGTACTAGTATTTTTTTTGCCTTTTTTATATCATAGTTACTTTTATGTAATGGTTCCAGGAGACCTTATTGTCAAATACTTGATGTTATTTAGATTTGAATTATGGATGTTTTGAATTGGGTTTATGTATGTTTTTACATACCTCGAGATTTTTCTTTTGTGAAGGAATAGGATTATCTCGGTGTTTTTTAGCATTCGTGGTGAGTTTTCAATTTTTCACTCTGGAGCCTAGATGTCATTAGTTTGAAAGATCACGAAACGGGTATGCTATAAAAATGTTAAAGAAAGTTGAGACAAGGACTACACTTTATAGTACATTGGCAGCAATGCAGTAGGTGCTTGAAAGGGCAATCCCTACCCATACTAAGATTTTTTGGTTCGTGAGAAAGCAGTGAAATCGATTGGATAGTCAGAGTGGTACTTTATTGGGAACAGGTAGTATGTGGATCCTTCCATCTATACCGAGTCAATGGCGTTTCAGTGTTGTGTAGGATTACAGCGGTAGTGCGTTTCTAGATATATATTTTATATATATATATTTCTTTTTTTTTTATATATTTAAAGATGATTGGTTACCCATACTAATTGGTGGGTAGTAGGGTGATTCTGCTTGAAGCCAAATTGAGTGGTGAAGATGATGCACCAAATCGCTCATGATTACGCATAGATGTGGAGGATGATTTTTTTGGTTATCTTGGAGAGGAAGGAAACTATTTCTGACAAGAACACGAAGTCAAGACAATTCTACGGACCCCACTCGTTTTTAATTAATAAATGTTTCACAAATTCTTGCCTCATTCGAGCACCATGACCAACAGAGATTCTTTCTACGTCAGCTGACAAAGAAAAGTGTCACACCCGCATCATGCGTTGATTTATTTCGTTAACATCGTAGTCCTTTGAAAAAGTTCTCAAAGAATGTTATTATTTCCTACAATATTTTATTGAGTTTGTGAGTCCGTGTATGTTCACTTAGTGAGGAGTCTGTGTGTCAGCTTTGTCTTCGTCCATTAGGAGTATATTGTTGCGCTTTAGAGAAGTTTTACATGGTGGGTATGTAAATTGAAAAATTTGATGAATTTCCATTGTTATGCCAGATAGTAAGACAGATGCTTATGAATCTGGAGAAATGATTATGGTGGATTTTTAGGGATACAGTTCGATGGATTTGCCATAATGCGTAAATTTTGTTTTCGTTTTACATTGTACTTTTTTTTTTATCTGTAGGCATAGGTATGGTGGAAACATGTGTATGAGTATTAGAGATATGGCCTGATCAGCTGCTTGTGTAATATTGTTACATAGCTTGTTTTTCTCGGTGTTGATATCTTCAAATTTCTAGATGTTGGACTTATACCGTGTAGACTAGGTCGTTTATGAGGGTATAATAATTGTTCCAGTCAACGTCATAGAAAGCAGGCCTGATAAGGAGAGCTTTTTTTGGGGGGAGGAGGAGGGGGCATACGAAGAAGTCATAAATGACTTGGATATGATTAAAAAAATATTCAGTGAGTGCACAGAGTTAAAAAACTAAGTACTTATTATTAGTTAAGGCAATATCAATGATGCTAAGTGCATGGTACAAAGTTACGGGTGTGTATGTGAGTTCGGCAGGAGCCCAGATGGTGATTGGCTGTCGGGTGGTAAAATGATGGATGATGCGCCCGTTGTTTCTCTTTTTTCGCTCTACCATGCCAAAGCTGATGTCTGGTATTGAAGTCGCCAGCCATTATGATGATACCATTTATGAATAGAGCCTGCAAAATTTATGTTGAGTTTGTTTCGGAAGGATTTATATATGTCTGCAATCGTAAGGGAACGGTTGTGGATTTTGACTTTCGTGATCATTTTTTCAATTGTACCATTTTTTATGGGCGCGAACAAGAATTGGTGATGTTACAGGATCTAATTTATAAGGATTAGAACACGACAGCCTTATGTTGGATAGTCGTACCTGTGCACGGGGTAGCCTTTGGTAAAAAGTTTGATGATTGAGGGGGGACAGGGTAATTACAACTATTTTAATAGCATAAGTTTGAAGAATATGTTGGAGTCTGAACTGATATGTTCGGTGCACTTGTATATTGTAAATTATCAGTTCCAGCTTTTTTGCTTTAGAACGCGTGTTTTCAAATATGTATGTATATTTGATAAATATTTGTAACTTTTCAATGCTTAAAGAGACTACTTTGTATTTGACGATTAAACCCTTGATTGCTTTGAGAAAGTCGGGGTCTGTCTAGATCGTTTAGCTCTTGATAGTGCCCTTAAAGTTCTGCACCTAAATTTTGGATCGCATGTGATCGGTCAGTGATGATAGGCGGCGGGCGTCTATAAGTAGGTATTGGGAATATGCAAGATTACTTGCAGTGTCTGCGCAGGTAACGTTTTCAGTCTTCAGTTAGATGTTTCAAGGAGGTTGTGAGGCTAGTGGTTGAGAGACGACCTTTGGTTAGTTAACGTTTTATCTTTCCTCGTAGCTAAGCCTCGGAGGACATAGGCGATAGCTGCCACATAAAATTGATTGCGGTTCGCGAATTTTACAGCTGTATTTACTCACTGCTTCCAAGCGTGATCTTGATCGAATTTGACGCAGCATTGTATATAATTACAATGAGTACTGAAATAGTTAGAGGTAGCAGAGCAGTGTGTAACTGAGTTGCAGTTCATGTATTTTTTAAGGCTACATTTATAGCTCAGAATTGCATGGGGGCTGCGAATATATATCCCCATGTGATTTTGATGGACATCATTATTAATAATGTCAGAAGCGGTGATTTGATGCCGTTGACATGACTATCAGTTATTTGGTGGTTGCTAACTTTTTCCTGCTAATTTGGATTTGATTAATGTCCTCTGAGGTGAAGCTACCAAAAAATCCGTGTATTATGTACTTTTCTTTTCTTTTAATAAGTTTTGTAACCAAAAATGTGGTATTCGGTGTTCTTCTTGAGCCTTTGAGTTATTTTTTAGTTATCAACGTTATTGTCAAATACCGACTTGGTTAAAGTTTGACTAGTTTTGCCCATGTTTATAAGGTGTAACTGATTTATAACTTTAACTCTTTAACGGATTTGCTCGTCCCTAATACGGGCATGTGTGCAGGGACTGGAATGCTTTTCCCGTATCAGATACGGGCATGAGTTCTTAATCTGTAGTGTATGTTGACTTGCCCGTAATATTCATTCTTACGTAGTTCTAATATTCTCCAAATGTGTGCGTATGCTGTAATATATCTATTGGCCTCTGTTGGCAATTTTTTGTACTTTTTCAATATATTTTCGGCCGCTTCTGTCACTTCTGCTTTTTCATACGTAGAGTGCTGTGTTTGTTCTTCTTAGCTTGGTTTTCGCTTCTCTGTTCTGAACAATACATGAATCGGTCAACCCATTGATACGTGTCATTTCTCAGATATGTTTGCAAAACGCATATTCAATACACCAACGATGTGATTTTACTTATTCTATTGGTATCAATGGCGGGAAAGAATTATTGTTTCATATCTTTAGACATGTTCGAGCGTTTGTATGCAAAAATTAAAGCATAGCTGGTTTTAACATGGAAGTGCCCCCTCTCAACCCCACCCCGATACGCACGCGTAGGATCACGCACGCGCATATCCAACACGTATTGTTGGTTCAATCTAAGAAAACTGGCGAGAGGAATGCAGGTCTAATTGGTTGGCTAAAAAGCATACACCTCGGCTTGCAAATATTTTTAACTCAAGTGTATTATTTGCTAAGGCGTCACCCATACCAATTTAATCGTGTGAGAAAAGCAGTATATAAGAGGTGTCAAGACTAAGTGAAACAGCGCAAATTAAGCGATAAGTAAATCTCTTTTTTAAAATACAGAAATAGTAAATCGTCGAACTTAATATATCGCCCATAAACACGAGGATCCTACTTCATTTTAATTGTAACATCAACTGTTTAAATCTGGCCAAACCTTATTTATCCCTGTGCCATCCAATCCGATTTTTTAGGTTGACTGAACAGTATATGTATCTGCAATATACATGCATACACACGTATATAAACAAAAAGTGTGCGCGCGCGTGCACACGCATGCATGCTCACACACCTTGATAACATACATACACATTTGCAATATATAAGTATACACTTCTACAACATATTATGTATCATATTTCTAAATATAGAAAATAAAATGCAACAAAGATTAAAAATTAATCGTTTGTGTCATAGTTTCATATATTGTAAGATTTCCGGCAGGTGAAGAATATTTAGAATCGCGGCAGAAGCTCGAAGTTGGCTAATTAATTGGCCCGGAAATATAATCCACGTCGGGCGTAACTAATCAGGGGGAAACTTGGTTGGACGTTGACGGGCATGTTTGCTGCACCTATCACGCAGGAAGGATGGAAATGTAATTTGCTGGGATAGAGTTAGCCACGATGAATGTCAGGCTGATCTACGAATTCACCCTCCTGCACATTCCTATATATGCCACGCACATATATACGTGCGTGGATATATACATACATCTCTACACACAGTTTTACATATAAACATGTATATACACATCCTGTTCTAGATACATAATTGCTTACATACAAATATATTGTACATATTCATACATACATAAATATATTAGTAGATCCTTCTCGTCGATCTTGCGTGTGAAAATCTGCGAGACATTTTAGTTGAAATTTATTTGAAGATAAACGTTTAGTACCGTAAATATGCTGAGGATTATATTGTCGGTCCTCGCGTACACCACAATTTCCGTATGTGTGTATGAAGTTTTATGCGCGTATTTATATATCAGATTGGGTATCATATTTTCTGCCCGTTCATGCAAAATTGCTTGCGCGTATGATATTATGTCCACAAGCAATTACTAACACATATACGTATGCACAAATGAACGGCACATGTACATATTTATATACATTGTAACCGTGTAGTTACATGGCCGCCCACGATCACTGCTGCTACTGAGCCACACAAGATTGAGTAATCATTTCATTTGCGCACCGAAAGGAAACGCTCGTGATTTTCAAAAGGTGTGTTTATCACAACCGTTTCGAAGATTTGCACTCTTCTTCGGGCGATTTAAAGTACCGCCTGGTAGAATCGTCTATTCCGTTCGATCACGTTCAAGTCCAATAACGAATAAAAGTGATATAAAAACCATTGCATAATCTACGGAGTAATATTCCGGCTCCACGACCTCAGAAAACGTACAACTCCGTATAAATGTTGTATATATGCAAGCACGTTTTATTCGCAAAAGGCGAATGCTGAATGTATCTCGACATACTTCCTACGCCTCTGTTAAAGATCGTACGGAGGTTCACCAAGAAAATGTTATTTCTGCGCCGTATAATTGTAAGAGTAATTATATTTTCCTACGTTTCATCCATAGAAGTTACGACGTGCTTGCGTTCTTTTGTTCGTCACACCATGCGATCTATGTACATCAGCCAACGTCCGCTAGAAACCTCATTTTCTTCATCCTCACGCCATTTCATTATGTATACTTTTCTTTACTATAATACCATTTTATATCAGCAATATAACTCAATAAGGTGTATTCTTGTCTGTCACAGCATTCTCACACATTAGCTCGATTCACATTAAATACGTACATTGACATATTTAAATAAGTCTTTGTTCATTCTATTGTAGGATATCCAAATCTAAAAAAAACATGCTCTGAATAATGGAATCTAATTCTGCATCTTTTTCTCTGTAATATCATGTTTTTAACTACAATATTAATTGTATCTTTACGAAATTAAAACTTAGTCGAGGTTGATCTTACCGGAAAAGAACCAAGTATGTTCTCCATATGCGAATTTTCTCAAAGCGGAATCGCGCATCAAGAATAAAAGGTTACAACGTATAGATACGGATATATCAGGTGTGACGGTATGAAGTGAGCGTATTTGTGAAAATGAAACACCAATTTTGAATGGGAAAATAAACAAACTTTCTTCAAAGTATTGACTATTGCTTTTTACACATTTTGACCACCTTTCTGGCAATTTGTGGATACCACGCCAATAGAAATGTTCGTCTTTTGAAGCAAACCAATCGGACACCCAATTTTCGACTTCTTCGTAGGAATCGAAGTGTTGCTCAGCCAATGCATGTGCCATCGATGAAAACAAATGGTAGTCGGAAGGGGCCAAGTCTGGTGAATACGGAGGGTGGGGTAGCAGCTCTCAGCCAAGTGCTTTGATTGTATCCTGAACCGGTTTTGCTATGTTTGAAGGTGCATTGTCGTGTAACAAAATTACTTTGCCGTGTCTTCTGGCCCATTCTGGTCGTTCTTCGATCAATGCATGGTTCAAATCGATTATTTGTTGTCGGTAGCGATTAGTATTAACAGTTTCACCAGGTTTTAAAAGCTCATGATACACCACACCTTTCTGATCCCACCAAACACAGAGAATTGCCTTCTTGCCGAATCGATCTGGTTTTGCAGTCGATGTTGATGGTTGTCTCGGATTAACCCATGATTTTTTCCGTTTAGGATTCTGAAAATAAATCCATTTTTCATCGCCAGTAACGATTCGATGCAAAACTGATTTTCTTTCGTGTCTTTGAAGCAAAATTTTACAAGTGTTTTTGCGGTTTTCCATCTGTCTTTCATTCGATTCAGGTGGCCCCCATTTTCTACACTTTTGGATCTTTCCCATAGCTTTTAAACGGTCAGAAATTGTTTTTTGTGCAACATTTACCATTGCTGCTATTTGCTTTTGATTCAAAGTATGATCTTCATCCAATATTGCTTGCAATTCGGCGTCTTCATACTTTTTTGGTGGTCTTCCACGTTCTTCATTTCTCACATCAAAATCATTATCTCTGAACCGTTGAAACCATCTTTTGCATGTTACTTCTGATAGAGCATGATCGCCACATGCCTCGACAAGCATTCGATGCGACTCTGCAACACTTTTCTTGAATTGAAAACAAAAAATTAATGCTTTCCGCAAATCATCACTTTCTGGTAAAAAATTCGACATTTTTTACACGATGAAAGACTACGATGTTGTTTGTTCAATGACTTGATGTACATTAAATATGTTTCACAGATGTCATACCCACCAAACAAAAAAAAAATGAAGGCTGGTCCACAATAAATGTTCCCTATCGATACATTTGTATCTTAACGCTCACTTCATACCAGTACACCTGATAGATATGCGTATGCATATGCACGTACACATACAAAGTGCTAAAATAAATCATTTAGTACTTAAATAATACATAGAACATAATGTGCTGAGTGAAAACGTCTTAGTATACAGAGGTCGAAAGGTCAACCGTTTCTGAAATATAAAAATTTGTGTATCTTAACATCGTGATTGACATATTATTTTCTATCATTGCATGCAATGTTTACCTTGGTGTTTATAAAGAATATTCTCAGTGCCTTTATTCAATATCTATAGATAGTCCAATTATATAGTATTATAAAGTTACACAGTAGCGTGCTGAAAATATTAGCGTATTTCTTTAATGAAGGTAGTTCAGATGGAAATGCTTTTGCTGTAGGATGAACGTAGATGATTCCTGATCGAAAAGATTAGTCTCGAAATGCTCGATATGAAGAACGGCATTCACAGATAGCATATCCAAATTCAGCAGAAACAGAATATCTGATGCCGTAATTATTGATCATTGCCTGGTATACGCTCCATGTATAGTTGCTTTATTCATGTCATATCTAACAAGTATAAGCACTCATTTTCTTAAAATTTCGTATCTTGTACTTTATTTACTCATAAAACTACATTTGCGTAATTTCCACAATTATCACGTATAGACAGAAAGCAATTTTTACGCATCCACTCAAACAAATCACTAACACCATTATCTATTACATTTTTCGATGAATATTGAGAATGATCACCCCATTGATCCTGAAATATCCCCTAATTGGCATCCAAGGGTTGCTTATTTTAATTTTTTTTAAAGAAACTTTATTGGTGTCGTACATACACATTGAATCACAGAATCGTTCTATGACCCCCAGTTTGTATATCGCACACATGGCGATCATAGATGCGATAAATCAGAGCCAGTCGGTTACTGCCATCTGAGGCAGCCACGGTCGTATTCCAGATTCTCCTCATCCCCCTTGCGAGGATTGTGGAACGATTAATTGATTCGCTATATACACGATTAGGTTCATTTTATGCGTTACGTGAGAAAGATTCATCGTGTTTGTTAAATAATTCGACAGGAATGTGGAATACAATTTTCTTATTTTTCTCTACTTTTTAGTTTATGAGGTTTTATTATTTAACAAGTGAGTAGTTCAGTCAATTTCGTACTTTAACAAAGTCTTATACAATTTATATTTAACCTGCTTTCGAATATGTTTAAGAAACAAAACTTGAACCACAGTAGTAAATGTAAATATATATATATATATATATATTCAACAAATACATTAAAATGACAAAGTTTTCAAAGCGGTGTCGAACACATTATGCAATATTCCAATAATTTCTTAGCCCTTAACATTTTCTACTGATCAAATTAATTCAACGAGAAAATAAATCAGAGTATTAAGAATTGATTTCAAACCTGTGATAATAAAGAAAAATCATATTTTTCACTAACGTAGAATGTTTATTTAACGTAATTTAAAAATTACAAAATACAAATATATTAACATTTTTTCAAATACTATTTGGAAATGAAAAATACGTATCAGAAGAGAGAATGAAGTCGTAAAATTTGTATAGTTTCGAATATTTTCTCGCCTTCCTTATGTTTTAAAAATTTCTTGAACGCTGAGAAGTTCTAATGTATACTAACACAAACAAAAAGTATTTATACATATTTTTAAAACGAGGAGATTTGCAACTATATTTATACATTTTTTAGTTATTAGAATGAAAATACGACACTAAGATATAGCTACCTATTTTTTAAGCAATCTATATACGTCATTCATAAACACATTAGAATTTTGCAATGCATTATCAAACATTGTATACAAAATTCCAATAATCTATTGAATGTGATATTTTTTGTTTGTTGAATAAAAATGAAGGTAAAATAAAATGTTTTGTTATTGAAGTTTGACATACAATTCGTGTTGATGTAAAATTCCTTAACCTATTTTAAAATATATATATATATATATATTTTTTC
>JBCFXI010001426.1:0-54861 GCA_038496175.1 Ampulex compressa | reverse complement strand
ATATATATATTCCTAACGTTTTAATGTTCCACTAACAACTCTTTACCAGCGATCGCGAGTTGATATATTACTGTCATTATTCCAACAACTTATATCAATCCCAATACCTCGAAAAAAGCCACGCACAGTGATCAAAACATTGCGTTACCTTCGCAGGAAAGGAGAAGCTGGCATTCCGCAAAATTGTATAACCAAGTACCTCATAAAAACAAACTCCCTGGGCAGACAATAAAAACCGAGGTGTACCAACCCTTGCACAAGGCAGAAGGATTTTATCAGAGATTTAAATCCTACTTGCTCCACGTAGCAGCGAACTTTATGATCGAGGAATATTTAAGACTACACGGCGATATCTGAAATATTTCCACTGTCGGCGGTGCTCCAGTGTCGCCCATATTTTGACAGGCCGATCAGTTGTGACCTCGCGGGACAAATATAATACAGAACTCGGCCATGGGAAATCACGTAATGTACCCGCTCGGAAGAACGAAAAAGGTGGCACGGCAGAGGTCGGGAGAGGAAAAGGGAGAGTACTCCGGGGAGAGGCGGGATTCGATTCTGGGATTTACGACGTGGAGTAAACCGTTTCGCCTTGCTTCGTAAAAGAACCAAGGACGACCGTCGGCGAACGAAGTAAACTTCGGGCGAAGGACGGGGAGGAATGAAATTGCATCTAATGACATCCGAGAGCCGAACGAATCTGAAGGACTTCGGCGCAGACAAATCTGATACTTAGTTTCGAGGGGGCTACTGGAATCCAAATTTCCGGATTCGCGTCTTCCGCCCATTTAATCTTCCTTCACCACCGCATTCCCTCGCCGCTCGAGAACCGTGCTTACCTTTACGCTTATATCGAGAACTGTGTTCATTTAGCATTTCGAAAGAGACGTGTACGTTCTCGAGAAGTGCTCGAAACTCGCGTAAAAGTAGAGCAGGGATAACGTATCGAGAGGATTTGGTTTTGTACTAAATTCGTTCTAAATCCGCTTCTTTCTAAAACAGAAAACTAGTTTCTTCCGCGGACGATAGGTTTGCGAGGCGACATTATAAATTTGTTCGTTCCCCGGAGATCGTCGTCGAACAAGGAATAGCGGTGAAGAGAACGACGGTTGGTATTTGTATTCCAGAGATTCAGAGTTCGATGCGAGATATCACATAAATTTCTCCATGTGCTAAGGTACGAGAGTTCTTGGTAGCTCGAAACCCACTTCGGGAACAACGGCATACGCTTATACGTTCCACACTTTAAAAAGTATGCACACGTGGTTCTCGTGGTAAAATAAGTCTGATTGCACATATATACAACTGTGCGTAATTTAACGACGGCACTAGCGCATCTCCAAATTAATCAATAGACTAAATACACTAGTTTCTTACCCGCAACTTCGAACATATATTTTAAAAACAGCTATATAAAAACACATATAATACCAAATATAACCGACGCACTCCTATAATACACGTGCACCCGACCTTCTTCGATCTTCGCTTATATCAAGAAAACCTCGTATCCGTGAGCCTAACCGCAAAATAAAATGCGATCAGTACCTTTACTACGCGCGTTAACCTGCGCCCCCCGATAACGTCTCAAATGCACGGGAATTTATTGGCCTCTCTATTAAAAACCGATCTCGACGAACACGCCGAGCAGGAGCGCCCAGCAATAATATCCAAAAAACGTAAACGCTCGTTTGCAGACCGATGTATTCCCACGTCGCGCATACCGCCTGCCATCGTGGTACCCTTTTTAAATTCGGGCGATTTTAACGACCGCCGCTCGCCGTGGATTCGAAGCATCTCCCCGGTATTCCTCGCCGGTCGTTCACGATCATGGCGGAGGCACATTAATAATTTATGTCGCCCGACGATAGGACGTCGCCGGGCGACACGATCGCGGCGCAGAAATCGTGAGCGCAGATACAATCGCTTCTCCTCGCGGAAACGTAAAAGAAATTCTACGGCAGCTAGTCACGCGCCGTGCCCTTTCTCCCTCTCTTCCTCTCTCTCGCTCTCTCTCTCTCTCACTCTTTCCCTCCCTCGCCACCTCTCTCTCTCTCTCTCTCTCTCCCTCCCGCTTTCTCGCCATCTCACACTCGCTCTTCCTCTCTCCGTCCGTCCTTCTCCTTCCATTCTACGAAACGACGCGGGCTAATAAGGAATTAAGGACACGTGCAGCCACCGCAAGAACTCGGTGGAATCACTTTCCACGTAGCCGGCAGAAGAAACTCATCGTCCGGTCGGACGCATCCGAGGGGACGCGCGCAAACTTGGGGGGATATGGGACGCGCGGCGAAAAATTTCCTCCGAGTGGCAAACTTCGGCTAAGCGGCTTTGACTCACTTCCCGGGACGGAGCCCCATTCGCGTTATAAAAGCGCGATGATAGTCCGCATGCCTGGTCCAATTCGCGGGGGATCGATAACCGAATCGTGACGCTAATCGATCTCGGTCATGCGATCGTGGAGTCAAGAATTTTTGACCTACAAACCGTGGAGGAAATTTAATGGATTAAGGCGGAGTAAGCTTTTAAAGAAAGTGGGTGCATACACGTGAGCTTAGGGTGCATTACCTTAAGAATCTCGGCGCTGCGCTTGAACCAGCGGCCGTACATTTGGTGTCTCGAATGATTAAATAACGTTACATTAATACGAACAAGTGTGTAAATAAATCCGTAGCTTGGAAGTAGAAGCGCTAATGTCTATAAAATAAATACGTCTTAAAGTATAATAACAATTCTACGATTATTTTTATTGCATGATTATGGATGATGATAGAGAAGACTATTTAAAACAGACTCCGATCCTCGTACTTCCAGACTGTAAAGATACAGATAATTACATAAAAAGAAGTACCTTAGGTGTACAACTGTGCATCCGCCGTGGCCAACGATGGACAGTACTTTGAATCATAAATGTACAATCAGTACTTTACGATAAACCCTCGAACTTCGGAAGAAAAGCCGGCAGAAGCAAAGTTCTCTGCCTAATACAAACGAATAAGCATTTCCGTCAATTATTCCTTTATACGCGAGCTTTGCAGATCGCTTTCTAACAGATCCTTTGTAATCAAAACCACGTTCGGCAGTTAGAGTGTAAAAGCAGGGATCGGAGGTTTCAGAGGAGGAAAGTACCGTGCGGAATACGAATTTCACGGTGGCCGTGGTACGGGCTCCTCGTAGCCGAAATCTCGGTGCACAAATGGCGATAAAGTAATTTCGCTTTGACACGCTCACGGCCCGTGGAAGTAAAGGAGCTTATATCGCATTCCCGCCGTGGCTTTAAGCCCTCGCGCATCCGGCGGCTGCACGTCGTAAAAGGCGGGACACGGTCGTCGGTGCCGCTGGAAACTGGGTCGGTGGTGCCCAGCACAAATATCCCCGGAGGGACGATGATCAAATCCCAATCGGGGTTCGTTAGACGCACGCCGGTCTTCCTCTCGGATTTCCATAGGAAAATTCCGCGAGCGCGCTTGCGGCCATGCGAAATTCCCGGAATTGCGGGGCATATTTATACGGCCAACGTTGCGCGGTGATACGCGGTTAACCGATTCGCAAAACGGGTAATCGAGTTCGATTTTAATACCCGAGGCCGGGGAGGTGCGCGCGCATCGCCAGCAGAATTTCAGCATTTTCGGGCCGGCCGGCCAGCGCGAGAGGCGATGCCGGGGCGCGCTTTACTTTTTGAAATCCATGTAGACGCCGACAACGACGAGCGATCGTAATTAACGTCATCCAGCCTGGCCCCCTCTGTCGTCTGCCCCCGCGACGCAACCGCCCACCCCACGATCGACGTTGGCCGCTCTTTTACGAGACCGACGGCCATTCCCTGTCAAGCGTACCTCTCTTTCTACCTCCCTCCCCGTGTAATTAGCGGTCCTCTGTCCGCGTTCTGTTTCCCTCCCGTTCCCGTCGCGTTAATAACGCCACGCCGGCTCGATCGCGTTTGTGGCTTCGCTTATCCGTTTCAAAACGAGATTCAATTACGATCCTGCCCCGGGGCGTCAGCGACAAAAGGGCAGGTATCGCTCCATCCTATCGCCCGCACTTCACCGCCGACGCGCGTCTCCTTCGATACGAGCGCCCTATCCGCGCCCGTTTCGAGCCGATCGCTCGTATTATCCGCCGAGCCTCCTAAAAGTGTATGTCCGCGATAATACTTTACGCGCGTCGGGGATCATCCCTCGGATGCAGGCCGCTGTTGCTCTTCATTATCAGGATTAATGTGACGGTGCTTTCAAAAGTACTACCTCTCGTGAATACTTTGAAAAAGGGAGGCCTGAAAAGCAGATGTCACCGCTTATCTTTTGTACACTGGCCTGATTTTTTTTTTTTATCTACAATTCGAGGATTTCCGCGAATATCAGGTATGAAGAGTTAACGGATTAAGGGTTTGAGGTTCGCGTTCTAAAGTGCCGATGTTCGTATTTCGGTCATTACGCTTCGAAGACTTCTACGTAACAAGGTCCTCCTGGAAGGGTAGCGAAATCAACGATCGTATCGCATTATAAAATGCGCGACGCGATTCCAACCTCTGTAATTGAATGTCACGGGGATAAACAATTACGAAATGAGCACCGTAATACGCGCGATTTCTGCGATAGTTCCAAGTTTTTGATTGCATTAACCCACTTCCAGGAACGAGCTCGAGCCCGTGCAGCGGCGCGGTTGTCTTAACAACTCGCTCGCACCCTTTGACGTAACATTATGTCCCACGGAATTATCCCACGCGCAGCTAGACGTAAAACTGTTACGTCAGCCATGTCAACGCAGCGAACCAAATTTCAGCCGAGCATCGCTACGGCTGTCGGCGGAACATGGACGGGCGATAACTTCGTCGCTCGGCGTCGCTCTGAAAACGAAGAATAAGCGAATTCTGGGAGAAAGGCGGGGAAGAGAGGGGCCCGCATACAAACGATATTTGCGTCGCGATCATAACAGGTTTAGTTTGGCGCGCGCAAGCGGACCTACAGGGGGGAAGGAATAACCGATTATTCGAAAGACCACGTAAGCTACTAGCCGTGACGGGAATTTATTTGCTCGATTTGGAAGCAACCCAGGGGCGCCTTGCCGCTGACGGCTCTGACTGATAACGGCCACTTTACGCCGCTCCCGAGCCTCCTATTTTCATACCGGGCCACCCTCCGCGAATTGCTTAATATTCCGCCGGTGTAAAGCCGGAACTAAATTTGGCCGATGCCGGGGGGAGGGCATCAACAGGCCTCGGAGACGAGCGAACACGATTTTCCATCGTCCGCGGAAGGTGGCGGCCGAAGGTGCTGTTGGGCAAATAATGCGGAAAAAGCGGGCGCGTGTTTAACGCTGGAACTCCCGCTGGCTCTCTGGACGTATCTAAATATCTCGTATACATCTTTGAAAAAGAACGACGGTGAGGAAAAAGTAAATGGATTCGTGTAATGATTTGGACACGGAAAAAGAATGATGAGATCTGAAAAAATGTACTGTCATAAATGTACGCCTTTTGTGGAAAGGACGACAGGGCCATTATTTCTAACGGTTTCATTAGTGCTTTGTTTTGTATGTTATTCATTTGTTTGGTACAGGTGCGTATTTTTGGCAGCAGCCAGCGAGATATTTGTATAATCCTGATTCAAAGCAGATGTAAATCTTGAATTGATTAGCTTTGTCTCGTCTAAATTAAGTATTGTGTGTTTATTTATTTATTGTTTTAAAAAATAATAAACTTGTATTCATTATTATTGATTCTAACTGTTTAACGTAAATAAGCTGTAAAAACGTAACGTTGTAGTTAAAATTTTCAGTCTGTAAAAAAATCCACCTACAATTTCAATGGACAGAGCTTTATTAAATTTCTTCCTGGAACTATAAATAACGCGAAATGGTAGCGCCTTCCAATGCTCATGTTGCAGCCAACTATAAACTGACGTTGTTAGGAATAAAGTTCTGCAATTTGTCAGTCATTCTTTTCTCGTTATGCTGATATTAGCACAAACTTATATTTCCAGCGAAGTTAGCCATGATCCATAGCTCGCGATATAATCCGCGCGAAAAATTTCTCTTTTAGAATCTCCACGATTTTCCACGTCGTACACTGCATCCTCGACGTATCTAGCTGCACAATCAATCGCGAATTAAATCAATCCAATGGTCAGTACTGGAAATAAATATAATATCCCTCAAAAAATTCTGTTGCTAATTATCCTAAGATTCCAAGTATAGCAACAAAACAAAGTATAACGCTATACCTAACAAATCATTCTTTCCTTCGTATTCCCTTAGATATTCGTCATATCACACTCCTGAATAACAAACTTTAATTCAATGTATACATTGACACTCCTAATCTTATCACTCGTGACACTATTAAGACAACTTTGCCTAAATTATATTGATTTTATTGCAGTAAGAATTACAGTCGACAGAACGGCATTGTGCATCAGAAAGTCTCTAGCCACTAATGCGTGGCTCAGATAATTAAGCTCATTAAATTACGAGAATCAAATAAAATTCAGAATCACAAATATAAAGTGGTAAATTAAACCATATCTCTGAGAAAAGACGTGGAAAAAATTGGACACCCAGGTAACCAGACCGCGATACGAAAAAACTTTAATCTCTGAACAAAATTAAAACCAAACTTTAATTCCATTAAACAATCCTATCACTCGCCATCGCGAACGATATAAAAACGATCGTCACTTCCCAAGCAACAATTAAAGATACTATCCGATGTGGAGGATACCAAAGCGCATCAACGAAGCGCGCAGTGTCAAAGGAGACCGACCGCTCGATAAGCGCTGTCATTTGTCCTTAATATTCCGAGTGGCTCGTAAAAACGCAGTCCCCGCGAGTAGCGGGCTCGTGTTAACGGGCCGCGGTGCGCCACGGGGAAGGTGTTAATTGTCCCTGGTGGCCCTGCCGGAAAATGAACGAGCGGGGTGAAACGAAACGGGAAATCGTTGGGCCGCCAGCGAGACGGTGGCGTGTCGCATGATTTGCACAGACTTTTATTGCTCCTGCGGAGAGACATAGATCTTGCCGGGCGATAGGAGGCGCGGTTTTTCGCGGAGGGAGGCCGGCGAAAAAATCGATCCTGAACGCTCTCGAAACGAGACTTTGCCATTCAGGTAGCCGAGTATCCGAGCGGGTCACCCCAGAAGGTACTTATTATAGTTCGATGACCCTCCCATCCACTCATCGGCATAAAGGGGTGCGGATGATCAAGTACAACTGGGCTGCAACCCGCAATTTCAAGCGAAAATGAAACGAAATACTATGCCGGAGAGCTTTACGCGCCCCTTTAAACGCTCTGTAACCGAATCGACCTTCGAAAGATATACGTTACGAAATTCTGCTCGTGTTGAACGTACTCGTGGAGTGCGTGTACGCAGAAGTGCCTATGAATCGCCTGGACGGTTATATTTACGTGCAGGAATTCCCGATAATCGTGCTCGAAATATCTTCGGCCGCGTACGAAATACGGTTGCATTTTTTACGCTGCCGTGATACGTGCTAAATTAATGTGGTTATCGGTATAATGCACTTGTTTATCTCTGAGAGGCAAAAACAAAGTTGGAATATGTCGGTAAACAATTTGGAAAGAGGTATTTGTTTGAATATTTATTTCGATATAGAAGAGGACATATTAACCGACGAATAATTAAATGTCACGAAATACTGCCTTCTATCCGGAAGACTATTTAAGCAAAACCTGTGCAAAATGAAGTTGTATACAGCATTCTTTAATTGAGCCTGCTCTTTATTCCATAACTATCCTAGGCTTCTGCTTTATATTCGAGCGGAATAAACGGCGTAATTTCGATAATACTTTGCTACCATAAATCACTGGTATCAAACATATCTATACGTATGTCGTTTAATGAAATTTCTAAAAAAAAATGGTGCATGCCAAAACGACACTTGATATACTTTCCTGTCACTGATTCGTAACTATTGATACACACATTATCGGACATGCACATTAAAATGAGAGCTAAAGGAACATATTACAAACCATGAAAAACTGCGGTTCAGAGTTCGACGCAGATCCAAAAAACGAACTTGAGATCCACATCCTTCGCCTTAGTAGCGTTTCTCATCAACGATTTCATCCCCCACCCTCGCGATTGGCCGGGCGGGGAAGTGGCCGCGCGAAATATACCTTCCCTTTCATATTTCTACCGCTGGGGGCCTCGAGGAAATTAAATTTGCTATCTGTCAGCGTTTATTAATAGCCGCGTAAAGTTGTCAGATTTGGCGGCCGGCGAAGAAGGCGCTCGTGCTGCGAGCCAGCCCCTTCGTAATTCCACGCGCGTGCGCCTCGATATCGGCGGATCCGCATGTATCTGCGTGCTGGCTGCTCATTTTGCAATGTGTGACATCGTCCTTACGACCCGCTGACACGAAGGACGAGCGCAATTTCGCGGCACCGGGGAGAAGCCACGGCCTGCGACTACTGTGCGGGTATCGATCTCGCGGATCTCGCGTTCGCCTGCCGAGATTTGATCGCGCACTCCATCAAATATACGCCTCCGCGATATAATGACGGGAACCGTATTCGTAATTCGCCCGAACGACTTATGCCTTCCGCGTTAATTGTAACTGCGTGCTCTCAGGAACGTTTCTCGTCCGGGGGTGCCGTTTAATGGGACTGGAAGGAAAAAGTTTCGACCGCGGGCGGACGGATTCGCACGGAAGTCGCGGACAATCCTGCTTTTTAATCGTCGACGATTAATCGTAGTCCTGGCAACGAGAGTTTAATTGCGTTTAAAGAGCAGATTGTATTCCGAGGTAACGACACACAAGAATAAGCGCGATGGAGGCATTGTACGGGAAAATATATATTTGCGCCAATTCGCGACGAACATCCTGGCGACATCGTCGGAATTTAGTCACAGCCAGCGATTGGAGAGTGTATACGTTGACTTTTATACGCGCGATTGTTTGAGACTTGTTCGCTAAATAGCTTCGGATAACTCTAGCAGTAAAGGACGATACAATCCATAAACCACGGTTGTGCAAACATTATACTCTGTCGCTGTTAATAGAGTTGAATTTCACGGTCCACTTCTCCTTCCTCGTAAAGTTTATGGAGGAACAAACAAGATACGGCGTTACAACGTAACAGGCCGCGCGCTGTACAACGCTTCCAGGCGCAGCGTATACTCAGATTCTCCTCCGTATGGATTCTGGCGGACATATTTCCGGATCTTAGGAAGCAGCGCTTCCTTTTTCAGGAGAATAGCATGGCCGCGACAGTGCGTTCCACGGTAACGAGACGAAATGGCCGAGGGTAATGGAACCGGGGTAGTTCTTGGACAGACCCCAACGGCACCGAACACAATGAATTATCGAGAATTTGTGGCACTAAGTTTCGAAGTAAGTACTGCCGGAAGGCTGCGTTGCGGTTGATACTACGTGAGATTAAATCAGGAGTAATACTCTCCGCTTCTCGACGGAATATTGTGGCTGGTTGTCCACCAGTATTTTTTTTTTTTTTACCCGAGACGGGAAATTAAATTGCGATATCTCAAATACCAGGGATACGCTCGTAGGACAGGGGATTTTGAGATTTTTAGATCAGGTTTGAAGCAGTTTTTTATCGGCTCGCGTTAACATATATACGCGTAGTTTACATTTATATTGTTGTACAGAGATGATATTGTTTCTATCTTACTTACATCTATTAAAACTTTTATTTCGTTATTTAGTTAAAAAAAAATTGAATTAGATTTACACGGCACGGATATGTATGTACACGATATTCCTTTTTAGCAAACATCACAAATTCATATTAATTTCTACATATAATATTTTGAAATGCTTATTTATCACGTTCATGGTAGAATATTTCTCAAACAGCATTAAAGTATTTACTTTATAAACATAAATTTACACGGGGTTTGATTCTTAGCTATACGTACCTCGTTTTATACTAAAAAAAAAAAAAGGAAAGCGTTACAAATGTCCTTCGACGAATTTCGTTGTAAAACAAATGTTACAACTTCCTTCATACTTAATGTAAAAAGCATTGGGCCCATGTCTCCCGAAGTTCCGGGGAAAGTAACTTATATCACTTTATTTGAGCCACCCCTTATACCATCGTCGTCGCTGTCCACTTCGATATTAATCATCTAAGAATTCAACCGCTTCCCCGAGCGTTATTCTCCCCGAGTCCCTGGCCCACGTCTCCAGCATTCCTGCCTTTCCTCCCCACAATCACCGCTCGATTCGGTCACCGATCTCATTGCGAGTTTTCCTCTGATCGTGAAATACGCTTAACGACGAACTTCCTGCCGCCGAGAAGAAATTATTGATAGAGGCAGCGCGGTTCAACGTACGCAGAGCCGGCGGAAGGAATTTAGAAAATCCGATTAGCGATAAAAACCTCGTTCCGATCCTCCGGCCGGCGGGACATCAATTCACGTGACATCGTGGGAAGGATTTTGAGAATCGTACAGACGAAGGACCGCGCTGCTCTCGGCCAGGGCTCCACGGCGACACCGGCGAAGACGTTGTCCAAACGAATGTTTGGTAACCGAACGTCACTCCGAATGATGGATGACACGCTAATCGTACGTATTTACGAAGATGCGCGCCGCCGTTGGGGACGCCTTTTCGTTTTCACTCCGTTCCTGCGGTTATAAATGTCCGTGGAACAACCGAAAAAAGGACGGTCCGCGCGGTGGAAAAAAATTTCGTTAGGCCAACTAATGGCGGTACGAATTTATAACGAGGGGCGAGGCCGGCCGACAGACCAATTTTCTCGCTTCGCTGAGCGCTCGCCGTTGCGCCGATACTTGATGGATTGCCGTATGTGGAAGTGTAAGATATGTAAGATAAGCGCGGGGAGAAGGCAAACACGGGGCGAGTAACGAACGAAACTTCGTGAGAACCGAGCGTGCCCCTAACTAACCGCCTCGCGAGGGATCGAAGGCTACAGTCTTATCGTTCCGAACGCGAACCTCTTTTATCCAAGTGAGGTCGGTTATAAACGCGGAACTGCAGGATGGAATGGGATATTGGTAAGGACAATACTTCATTTTCCGCCTCGAATGGATCCTGAATCCCAAATAAATCGCGTTAATTCCACGAACTCGCACCGATCCGATATCAAGGTACATGGCACGAACGCGTGTTAAAAATCGACCGGCGTTTAATCATCTTACCTGCGCCCCATCATAAATCGGTGACGATCTCGGTGCATGCAGAGTGAGTTAATGTACCCGTCACTCTCTTAACAATGTCGATGATGCATGTTCCCGGCCCCGTGGACACACGCACGTGTCACGCGCGCTCCCGACGAATTCGCCGATCGATGAAGGTATGGATGACCACACGGATTGACAGCGAGTCCGGCTTTCGTGCGTGTATCGCATTACGCACCGACCCAACACGCCCCGTGGATGGAAGAAAAATGATTTCGTACGCCGTCCCGCCTATTAATCGACCGTCGTTTAAGCGCAACCGACGTTGTTCCCGACGCGACATTAATCACCCCCAAAGTATTTGTTATTCAATATTATATACCAGCGCCTACCGGCCTACGCTTTCGGCGACGCCCACGGGAAGAAACTCGACTCGAGCTGGAAATACGAGGCGAAATATGACGTGGAAAGGCGAGATGAGGAAGGTGGGACGTAACGAAATGCCGGGAATTTATCCTCCTAACGGAATCGAGGCCTGTATCCATCAAATGTTTCGCGACAGGAAAGGACCCCGGAAGCCAATTTCGGCGGTCGGCGTTATTAACTAATCGCGGAGCACATTCGTAAGCGTCCCCTGCACCGGCCGACTTGAGAAAACTTTGCGGAGTATACACGGACCCCACCGTGTTCGGTGATGCGTGTCGCTGGAACATATATATGTGTATATATATGTGTGTGTGTATTCGATATAGGTGGGTTCGATAGCTTGATCGATCGGCCATCGGGCCGTATTTATTTATATTCCATCGAGAGCTCGCACCTGGTGCCATTAGCTGTTTCTCATTCCACGTATCGGCAAGGGGAGGGAAATATGAAATCCCCCACGTTCACCCTATCCATGCATGGCACTCTATCAATTTTTCGTGGCATCGGAGAAATCTTCACCGAAAACCGATCGACTGTCATACCCACGCTGGAGGACAAAATATTAGACCGAAAGACGTGTCTGGCTTGTTAACGGGGGTCGTGTTCGGTGCCGAAAAGCACCGACCGATCATATCGAGGATTATGGTGTGCACGTACTTATCGCCCAGCGATTAACTCCTTGGCACCTTGGAGAATTTCAGCCGCGACGAGGATTCTTCAGCTTCTCGAACTCCGATTATTTATTCGAGGTAATGGAAATGCCGATCGAAATAGAATTTGCAAAGTCTACTCGATTTCGTTTTACGTAGGATTAAGGTCTCACGAGCTTGAGCGGATATTAAATATACCTGATCACCTGGCTATAAAAATATCCCAGCGGAGAGGCCACAGAGCGACTGATATTTCTCACAAAGATTCCTAATGCATTGCGAATAGTTGCACCCCGGAATGTTCGCGGAGAGTGCGCTCTAATGAAATATCGTCGAACAATGAAGGATACAAATCTACCCATTGTTACGAACACTATAACTTACAACCTGGTGCAAAAAAAAAAAGATACGATCCTGAGAGATTCGTTACAAATACGCGCGGGGAAAGTACGCGATAACAAAGCGTATGCTCCCAAAGAAGGATTTACCACTATCCAGCGGACCGCGAGAGTACTATAATTCATCGCATCGTAAACCATACTCTAATAGATATGTGCGCCAATACGCGCGCGGTTGACAACGCCGCGAGAGAGGCTGCGTGAAAAAAGAACACGGACGCTCGGATAAAACCGGTTATCGCTGAGGACGTCGATGCCCAACGATGGACGTAACCACAGCCGACACGGAAGCCACCCAAAACCATATCGTAGGAAGCGTCAGGACGTTCCTCCCGCTCGAAACTTCATTTTATAATTAGCCTCTGGAATCCTTGCAATGATCGCGGAGCCGGTAATGTTTTAACGAGTCGGATCCTTAGGCATCGACGCCGTCTACGAATTCCCGATCTTTCTTTTCCACGCTGGGGCGCAAGCCGCTCGGGCGAGCGGCTTCGGGAGTTTTAATGAAGTATCCTCCGCCGAGGAACGAGCCGGGGCCAACGATCCGCGAACGGCGGTGCCGTTTCTTTGAATGGCCTTTCCGGCGCACAAAGGTGGAAGAGAGGCGATGGACGGAGAAGTGGCAGGCGGAAGAAGCGAACTGGCGAAAAGTGTAGGAAGGTGGGAGGAGGGGGGGGGAGACAGGGGCGCGAGAGACTAAGTCGCCGTAACAATTAATTTACTTCGCTTACGCTCGGGTAATTGAAAAATTGTCGATAGCTCGGAGGAAGTCGATGCTTCGAACGACCGATACGGTGGCTCGTAGAGGGGGAGGGAGTGTGAAAGGGAGATAGGGAGAGAGAGGGAGAGAGAGAGAGAGGGGAAGCCAGCAAAGGATGGAGAACGAAGCAGACGGGGGGGAACGGATACGACAAGCGATATAAGAAGCGAGAAAACGGAGTTAATTAAACCGGTAGGGAAGGGTCGGAGGCGGCGTGGGGCGGAAATTAAAAATGTAAATCTGCGTGATTGGAAACCACAGAAACGCCGTTGTGCCTCTCTACCTCGTACACGCCTCGGCGGCGGCGGCGGCCTTCCCCCTACTCGCAACCTGCGATTTTTATTATAATCGGCCCGATCGAAAACTCCGCCCACGGTGTTTCCTACGCGACAGGATTCCCAAGGCGTTCCCCTTTTCCGATTTCCTCGGCGTATAATTTGGCCGCCGTATCGGGCACGGATTTAAGAAGGCGCGCAACAATCTCTTATTCCCATTCGTACAACGCCCTGGCGCTTAACAACGAAAACCATCGCTCTCCCCTGTATCGCGAAGTGACACGTTTAATACGTAATCTCATTAAATGCGCGAGCCTCGTGGCGTAATGATCCTGCGAGGTACGAAAGAAAGCTTCGATAAAAAACATCGACCCTTCCATTCTGCTCCCGTATCCCCTGAAAATATGAATACTCTTGTACGCAAAGTAGAAACTCATATCGCGCCCCCTCCTCGCGTCAGACGAATCATTCTTGCCGTAGCCCCGCCAGCTTTTATAGAAATATGACAATTTGTGCGTGTAGTTGTTGCAGCGCAAGGAGACGTCTTTGCAGTGCCTCCACGACGTATTCCTAAAATACGAGAATTTCCTTGCAAAAAAAGGAAACCCCTTCTCTACCGTCCTCATATCCGACCAATTTGCGTTCGCCATATCCCCGTGGCGCTTCTCGGAGATATTCCAATACCCGAATCGCAGCATCCGAGCACACTGGCCGGGGAGAGGGCGAGCCTCGACCGCCTCGTGTTCGTCGCGAGGCGCCTCTCGCCCCGCCCTTGCGGCGCGACGCGAGATACCTAATTAGTCGATGCAATTCGCATTATGTTAAATTAGCGCGCCTTACCGGCCACGACTGATCGGGCAGTCCGATCAGCGGGCGTGCAAGGGCCCCGACACCGTGGCCCCGGTATTAATCTCATTGAAGCCGATCAAATTGGGCCGCGGCGTATCTGGCCGTCATCGAGGCCGTGTGTTTAGTCTTGCACGTAAATCGCCGGGGCTATCGAGACTTCATCAATTTCCGGCATTAACGCGATAGCCTCGCGAGCTGCCGTTACCCTAGAATTCCCGTCACGTCACCGTCGGATAATCGGGCCCGGATCGTTCGCACGCGATTTAAAAATTCCCGACAATCGGATCCGAGACGTTTACGCGGCCAGGTGCACCTGCACGCGGCACTTTCACGGCTGGCACGCATACGCTCAGCGCGGATCCGCGGGGCCATTAAGAGGAATGCGACCCGCGATTATGCCAGTCCATCGCGAATGACCGTTATTTGAGCGTGGCTTGCGCAACCGCCGATAGATTCTTCGATAGCCGCGCTGGTAACAGGTACCATAAATTGCTCATATACGCCCAGAAACGTGATTTATCTTGGTACGGAATGGCCGGATTAAAGACAGAAATTATACGGGCCTGCATTTCCGACGTGTCTATCGAAACATTGACACGAAGTGATTAAGGTGGGTATGGGTAAGCGCTGGCCGTGAGTGTTAAACGCCGAAATACACGGCCACGGTGTATTTAGTACGTACGATTTAACGGTTGATGGATAACACGAAATACGGCCATGCGCGTTTATGTATTCTGCTTTCCGCGACCGAATTTGCGGTTAGAAGTCTACGACGATTCTGAGCGACACTCGCGAATACTCCGTGCCGTTACTTCGGAACCCGACAGAGCAGCCGCGCGTAAACCTCTGTTGCTCGCGCTGTCGATCCCTTGGAAATCGATCGCAAAGGGTAATCGGTAAATATAAGCATCTTCGTTTATTTATGATAATAACGAGAAAAAGAGTAGCGGCGAGGGAGAAGTATGATAGAAACGAAATATAACAAAGTATAGGAGGTATAAAGCGTAATAATGTAATACGTGCTTTATCCATCTATTATCGAATTGTATTGTAAGGGGCGCCTAAGGGTTTCGGTCGTTCCGATACGTTCCACGTATAAAGCGAGCCCTATCCAAGCCCTCCCCAATCGAATGGCCGAAACTTTGCAATTCGAGGTAAATCGGGCGCCGTGATCACAGAAGTAAGCGCCAGGCCATCGGTTACAGAGAATTCCTTTGCGAAATCACCGACAAATAAGCGGCCGTCTGTCGCAAAGTTCCCCCGACGAGATCTTGGTGCCGGCAGCCGGAGATTCCCGTAGCCCTTCGACGGATCTGGCATCCCCATCGAAAAAGGGTCTAGCCTAACGCAGCAAGACGATTCCCGCGCCTGAGTGCGCTCATGCGTTTTCTGCTTTATGCGCTCGAGTGTATGCTGGAAGAAGTGCGACCGAGGCAGGGCGAGGAGGGTGGCGTGGGGACGTGTGCATTAGGGGCGTACGAGAGTGCGCGTGGCCTCACGACTTTGCGCCCGTGTGCGCATACGTGTACGAATACGGATCGCGCGAGCGGAGGATGCGCGCGCATGCGCCACGCACGCGTGTACTCGCGGCATGTTTGAACGTAAACACGCAATAGGAGTGCGCGCGAGTGCAAACGATCGCACAGGCTCGTGAATAAAATAACGCAGGCCCGTTTGCACGTCGACGAGCACTCCCTACGAGACATAGGCGTGCACAGTGCATCTGTACGCGAAGCGCACTGGCGTCCGCGACTCTCTAAACTCGAGGATAAACGCGTATGAACCCGCGCGCTCAATACGTGTGCACGGACCTAAGCTGCTCTCTGACAGCACTGCGAACGGGTACGTACGGTTATAAGCGCGCGCGCGCGTAGGGAGCCAGGCCTCTACCTACGTTCACAAGCGTGCGTACTCGCCTTTAACGCCGACGTACACGTACACCAACAGCTCCGAGCTCGCTTCGCAGCGGCGTACTGCGCGTGCCGTGCACGTACATGTCCGCACGCGCGCGTGTTCGTTTAACTGCGCTCAAACGTTCGCGCAGCGCCTTACACGAGCTCAGACGGGCACGCAGACGTACGCAGGCTCGGTACGTTAAGTCTCGCTCCCCGCACGCCACGCCCGGACGGGCGCGCGAGCAAGACGGCTCGATTCGGGTCGAGCCGAGCGGAGCGCGCGTTAATTCCGCTCGCATAAATTCTGGGATTAAGAGCATACGTTATACTTAGGGAAATGCGAGTTTCGTGCTTTTCGCTTCTCACCACCGCGCTCTTCTACCCACTCCGCCCGGCTTTTTTCCTTCTTTGCGCCGCGACTCCCCGTGTTCTTTCTACCCCTTCCGTGAGCCAGGGGTCTTACGACTTTCGCTCTTCTGTGAAATGCAACGTATCGAGCGGACGGGGGAAGAGGATTAACGATGCCCCTGAAGGTGCCGTCACCGAACGAGGAACGAAACGCCTCGCGGATAGCCGCTCGGCCGAGCCGAAAATCGGGGCTCTTAATGGGAAAAATATCGGGACCTTCGGCGGAAACGCTTATTGTGCCCCCGGACGATACGCTTCTCCCTTTCACATCGAGTATCCCGACTCCCGATGGGAACGATACGTCTGAATCGACATCGATTTCCAACCGGAGCATCGTTCCGTAACGAAATTATATACAAACATGATAATATTAAATTAAATGGTCCATGGACATTTTCCTGCCCGATTTCGCATTGAAGTACGATAAATAATCGAGCGCAAACATTCGCGATATATTCGTTCAAAATATTTAGCACTCACCGAATTGCTTTATCCCGCCTATTATTATGAATCACATTCAAGAGCGTCGCTTATTTTTACAGTTAGCACATCCATCGTATCGAAATTATGCATATATGCTGCGATATAGAAAAAAAAAAAATTGTTGCTCAAAATATATTCGCTTTAAATTTTTCCGAATCACTTCGAGGAGCTTCGATCATGTTTATGAATAGAATACCCTTTATTTTTCACAGAAAGAAAACATTTCCGATTATTAACTTCCATTGTTAATCTTAGCATACAGCACGGCAAAGGGTATTTCTGGTGAGACCTCTAGCAACGCTGTCCAACCATGAAGCCGGATAATACTCTCCCACGTATGGGAGATATTCGAAGGGAACGTTTTGGCGGGGATATGCTCTCATTGTTTATCAGGAGGGGAGCTTGATAATTGTAATGGCCGATCGGTAATGAGGGAGCGTTAATCGACTCTCCACTCCGGAGAGTCAGTGGCAATACGTGTATCCCATTAATGCCACGAGGCGGCACGCGTCCTGTAAAGTATATTCGCAAATAGTTACGTGTCCCGTTTGAAACAATGGCCACTAACGTACGAACGTACCGATCTCCTTCCATCGAACTGTGCAAGGTAACGTTATTAGGGATACATCGATGCCCGTGACGCTCGATATTCCCTGGGCCATGCCATCAATTTTCGAGCGCAATTCAAAGTTTCGATCTCATTACTCGATACGGCTATACCTTGCGAAAGTCCGAAACGTCTTTGTACCCTTACACGATGCGAGGGGTATCGCTTGGCGATCAAGGATCGAAGACACCAACGAATCGAACGTACTCTCGTTTACTTTCATTATACCTACACCAGACTGCTCGGCATCCGCAATATTTTATGCCGATGTAACGATAAGGAATATCATTCTTGAAATCCTCGTTAGATGAGATAAATACGAGCCGATTTCACCGTCGATTGGGCGACGATCCTTAAGAGCCGAGCAGGAAGGACGAGCGACCGTATCATCTCGCTCTGGATTTTTGCACGCTCGTTCGAGGAAGGTCCATAAGCGATGGCGTTTAAAAGATGACGCTCCGCCAATCGGAGTCCCTTCCGATTCCAGAGGAATAAAAGCGAACGACCAGAACGAAAATACGTCCGGACATTTATTCTCCTTAATCGTAAAAGTTCACGGTTAAAACTAGTAGCCTGCGTTGTCCGTTAAAAATATATATATAATCACCACGATCGAAAAAATTGCAATGGAACTGAGGAAAGAAAAATCTGTCCTATTCGTAAAACTGTAGCTCGACACGGAGAAGAAAGTCCGCGTGTCAGCGAGAGGATTTTAATGAGCGAAGAAAAATCCCACGAGATCGCAGGATCGATTGGGGCCCACAGGTTGTGGAAGAAAAATGTTTGCTGAAACGCGCGATAATATATCGTTCGAAACGACGATAAATATCCGCGACCGCCGATAGTTAATGGCGACTCGTCGATAATGCCGCCGATTTGACGATAATCCGATGCGGAGGTAACGCATCGCCGCCATCCATTTGCTCGACTCTCCGACTTTTTTTTTTTCCTTTCCCCCCACTGACCGCGCGTAATACCCCTCATAAATGCGGCGCGGGTCGATTACTCATCGGCGCGAAATAAAGAAGTAATTCCGCCTTTGAGCCGCTTTAAATCATCGCCTCGATTACGGCCGTACTAGATCCAGGGTCGAACAATAAATATCCGATCGGCGAATTCTTACTTTAAACGGTCGCCGCTTGCGCAACGGCACGCCCAAAGGCGACGCGTAAGGCTCGCGTTTAATTGCGAGCATTTCTCTCGTCCTACCGCCGATTCCGGTCTGGATACCCGTGGAACGCGATCTACACGCCTTTGCCTTGTATCCAATTATCGATATATCCACCGCAATTACCCGGGATAATGATAATAATAACGTCCGCCATCGCGTATCGATTCCACGAAAATTACACGCTCCTCGTACGAGCACGAGTAACGCGACCTTAATGCGCCGACGCTCTGGACGTGTTTTGTTTTCCTTCTTCTTCTTCTTCTTTTTTTCTTTTTTTTTTTTTTAAGGAAGAGCAAGAATTGTTTCTCGGGCTCCGCAATTTGCGTAGATCTTTGTCATAATCGCCGAGCGGGATCTCGGCCTTCCCTGGCTTTGCAAAAAGCACGAGGAAGCTTTGTACTCGCCAAGTGTACGCCCGAGCGGATTACTTTTGTCGAAATCTATCGTTATACTCGTCCGCCCTGCTGAGACCCCCGTCGCACGTTCTCGGCGCTTCATTATTTTTGACGAGAGCTCCTTTTTTCTTCGCCCTTTTTTTTTTCTAAAAAAAAAACAGATCAAAGCCACTCGGCCCGCTTCTTCGTACGATTCCTTTTTTTCCCCCTGTTTTCGCGTCTCGCTCTCGTTAACCGGGCCGAATTCGTGACGATCCGTCGCTCGCCGCCGTTTTGCTTCGCGTGTACCGCTTTTGATTGTTATTATCGACGGGCGTTTTTTTTTTCAGCGGCAATTAGAATCGTTACGGATGATTCGAGAGGATCGAGTCGAGCACGACGATCTCGAGCCTCTCCCCTGCAGCGTCCGTTATTCCGAAGGCTCGAAATCGTGCCTCGTGGAGGACACGGTTTCGGGGCCACCGCCGCCACGGTGGATTTTCTCCTCGCAACGAAATTACCGGGAGGTAATCACCGTCGGGAGTGAAATTAACAATTAAAATATTTGAAGCACGCGCGTCGGTAAAAACGTCGGTCGCAAACAATATGCGCAAATCGCAATTGGTCTCGTCGGTGCAACGCTGAAAGTTTTTAATTACGCATTGTGCAGCACGCGGATATATAATTAACCGAGATCGCCGGCTCCCCTTCCGTCGTTGAAATCCGCGACAATTGCATTCCGGATCTCGTTCGGCTGGTACGTCGATTCGACAACGGGTCTCTAGACTGTTACAGTCAATCGCAAAGCTTTTAGAAATGTGCTGGTGTAAAGTGCATTGTTACCACGTTACTTCCGCGTCTTTTTTTTTTTTTTTTTTTTTATTCATTTTTGGCATTGACTGCTAAGGTCAATTGCCCTAGCACCTACTGTTTAAACTAAGTTCCGAATTACAAGAGCTACAGTATACATATCACTACTTCCTTGTCTTCGAAGAACTTCGACTCTCAAAGAAAGTGAATTCCACAAATAATTATATAACATTCAGTACAACTCAACGGATGAATAACAAAAACGTACGGGAATGGAAAGTATTATTTCCCGAATATCGAGCACCATCGAACAAGAGTTGCATCCTGAGAACCACTCGGTCTAAATCGCTTAACACCGTTTACTTACTTTCCATCGTGAGTGTATATTACAGTTCAGAGATCGAAACACCGAAATGTCGATCGTTAGCGTGCAACCATCGGAATGTTCCAGTTTCGAAAAGGCTCGCCTATCGGTCGTTTAAAGAAGAAGCCTTTTGCCGAGCGCAGGCTGACTTTAGGAGTGCCAATCGCGAGATCGCACCTCGATAGCGAACGAAAGTCGTGGGAGTCGGATACGTACGCTTTCTCCGGAGCGCGGAGCGGCGAATCGAGATCGAGGGGATCGCTCTTTAAACGAAACACGGAGGGCCCCACGCCTCTTATTGATTCCATCCGTCTTCTCGCAGCGCTCCAGCGGATATATCGGAAAATCAACACCATTCGCACTTCCACTTCCTGAAGGAGCTCGGGAATTCCGAGGCGCGCCTTCCTACATCCCTGGTCACGCGCAGGAGCAAAAAAAACTTCGTAACTCACGGGACAGTACCAGCGACCGGATACTTCTTATCGCACCCACTTCGGGGCAACCTCGTCCCATCCGATACCGGCATGCACACACTCCCTATCTCCTCCTGCAAACACTCTTGCGAATTTACGTACACCCTAAATATCGCACGACCCCGCGGGTAGTCACGATGCGAGCCATTTCCATTCCATCCTCCACGAGTCTCACGTCGAGCCTCTCTCGAATCTGGAATTTCGGGCAAGATCCTCGCGACAGACGCGAACGACGTGCCGACCTGACGGGCTGAGACATTCGGCAACAATATGCGCATCGAGACACGTCCTTGCAAAGCTCCCTGGCCGCACGATCTCAGAATTCCTGGGCAGCTGTCGTTCGAAACTTCGAACAAAGAGCCATTGAGCCTGGACGATACTCGTTTCGGGGAAGCTTGAGGTGTCGAGGGGATGTTTTGGGCCGCGAGGGCGGCGGCGGGGGGGCGGATGAAGCTAGGAGAGAGAGATATCGCGAGAGGCGAAGGAGAGGGCCGATAGCACGAGAGCAGATATCCGGGCGGGCTTCTCAATTAGGGATCGGAAGTGGCTTCGGTCTAACTATCGCTCTTTGTTCTCCCTTGTTCTCTCAATCCTTCGCTTCCGGCCGGCTCCGCTATCACGTGTCACCGTCCACGAAGGAGGAAGCAGAAGGAGAGGCGCATAGATCTTGCGGAGGAGACTAAGCGGGGGCGAGCCTCTGCGAGGGTAGCTCGAGTTCGCCTTGTTAAGACGCGGCCGAGTCCTTTGCGGTGACACGTAGACGACCTGACCTCGTGATATTTCATAACCCGGTGTAAGGAAATCCGAGCTCGCTGGGATTGAATAAATGCTCCTTCCAGTGTATCGAGCTACAGCTCGTGACGTCGGAGGGGATTTCAGGTGTCTACTTCGGTTTAATTGAGACGCGCTTTAATCGTCGGGCTCCATTACACGAGCAGAGATATAAAACGAAAGATATGACACTCGAGGCGGGGGAAGCAGGAAATAGTAGTGACCATACCTCCCTCGATTATTGGACTTACTACTTTTGTAAGACTAGAAAATATCTTTATCTAAATATGGCTACTCCAAACTATATTCTCGCTCGATATAATAAACGCGATGTATAATCGATATCGCCTTAGCGAGCAGATCTTTGTCTAATTTAAAGAAACCATTACTTTCAACTCAACATAACTGGGTTATAATAAATTTGCGAATCTACAGCGCGGGTCATATTTGATTTATATCCGTTAGCACTGCTAAAATTGCTCGCCCGAAATTTTTGCGCGGTGTTGTATACCTTGATATAACATATGTACGTTCTCCGTCTTCCCTTTGCACCCTGTTCTCTATTTTCATACACCGTCCACGCGGAGGGCGACACCATCAGCTTCTGGCGCGTGTGATTTTCCACGGACACCGCAACGCCCTTACCGCCCCTCGACCACGTGTCTATGGATACGCTGCGTATGCGACCACGTCACACGTGCCGGCTAGTCGAATTTTGCGGGGCTGACTGCACCACAAACCCGATACCTCTCGGACTTTACTCCTCACTCCCCCGTCCTTCTCTCGGTCTGACGCACCTGCGTGGATACCCTTACCGCCCGTAAAGAGTCCCCGGCGCACGATATTATCGATAAGTCTCCCTCCATGCGGCTAAATTTCGTATCGCGTTACCGGATGTACGTGTGAAGCATAAACGCATGACACGTCGAGAAAATTAATGAATGGATTAAAACACGGATTACGAGAGGTTGGGATCGGGTAGACGGATGGTCTTACCGGGAGGCAAGTAAAATCTTCCTATATCCTCCTTTAAATTTGTACAGCGTCTCCCGTACTTGGGCGGGAAATCTATAATAGGACACGCGTAATACGGCGCGTATATGAAATTGCCAAGGGCGCGTGACAAATTCTGGAATATAATCGATGAAGTTCGATGCTTCGTCTTAATTTGGTTTTCATCTGGCACATCAAAAACCGCATATTACTTTCATCTTTAAAGAAAGTTTTTAAGTACTTTTTCCTAGACAAATGCTTGTCTATTGATCATAATCGATTGCAGTGGAATAGTGATTTCCGGAACGAAATTCAACGCGGCATGCAAATGCAGCAGGTGGAAAACATCAGTGTGCGTTGCAGAAATCTCGGCGCAGGACGGTTGGCCGCTCACGCGATAAATTCGAACTTCCGGAAGCGGAAGACAGGAACCTTCACGACTTCGCCGTATCGTCGTCTGTTCCGCGGGAATTTAAAGAAACGACCCGCGAGGGAGGAGGGCCGCCGTGATTCTCTGCGCGAGGCATTAATTAAGCCTGGCGCGGGGGCGAACTTTTGAAGGATAACGCAACGTCGTGCAGCCGGCCGAAACGCTTTTCTTCCGCTTCGTCCGTCCCGTCGTCTGGAAACAGGACGTCAAATCTCCAGCTGCTGCCTGATGCCGGCACGTCGCCGCTAGGACGACAATTTCGTCGCTGGCTCACGGTAACGAGCTACGCGCCATGCCTCGTAAGCCCTGTCGCGCAGTGGTAAAAGTGTTGATTTTAGGTAGGTAAAATTGTTGTTGGAGAAGGTAGGATGTCTCGGTATTTGATTATTAAAATTGTAATGTTTGATGTATTCGTATAGAAATAAATGGTGAGAGAAAGATTATTTTGATTTATTGTATATGCTTTATTTTTAAAAAGTTTATTTTGGAAGCTTTAGCTACTTCTTTAATTTTTGTTTCAATGATGTGTCGAAGAACTGTTTAAAAAAAGAGCGCATGCATCTGAACTTTGGAATTTTCTTCATGATTTAGCAGATTGTAGCAGCTAATTTTGTCTACCCTTGTTAGTTATTAATTAGTTAAGAAAATATATAAAAAAATGATTGAGGTTATAGTGATCAGCCACTTTCGAGATATATTTAGAACACCATATACATCTTTAAAAAAAAGAGGGAGGGAAAAAGAAATTTGAATAAATCGCGCTACGATTTTTTAAATAGTTCTAATGTTAATATATTTCCCTAATCCTTCCTAGCCCACTAATGCCATTTGGAATCATCCATATAATCTGCTTCAACCAATCAAGTACCTCTCAATTGCCCTTCTTCAAAATTTAATTTTCTTACTAAAAAAAAATACCGATTTGGACTGATAAAGTTCAAATAAATGTGTTCTGGAATGATCAAAAAATATTCCTGTTCAGCCGCAATTAGTATTTTTGCCACCGGAGTACTTGTCTCGTCGGGCGTCGAGCGTCATAATCGGTCCGCTGACGAAGCGTTTAAGTGGTCAGGACAAAAGTTCGCCGCCGAAACGGTAGTGCGAGGGAATGGCGATAACCGATGATCGACCGCGGATAATGGGTATCACGATCGACGGTGCTCGAAGGGCCGCGACGCTTCTTCACGATCGTCCCGAGGTTGTTACGGGTTTATGGGTGACATATAGCGCCCCGAAAGAAGGGCCGCTGACAGAGTCCTAACGAGCGAATTTTATGGGAAACTGCACTCCGGACTTTTGCTTGGAAAGGGACATTTTTTGAAGAATCGTCCTTTATTGGACCGTATAAAGTAGAGTCTCGTGAGACTTCCCCTTACGCCAGGAAGAATATCACGCTGCCGGATATGCGATAAAGGATAACTGCCGTAGGTCCTTCTTCCTCCCATTCTTGATGTTCCTCAGGATCCTTCTTGACGTTGCTTTTAAATTTTGATTTATTAGCAAGTGGTATTTTGCTTTTATACCGGCCATGAGCAAATTCTGGAGAATCATCGGTTATTAAATCGCACGAGAGACATCGTGTGAAAGTAAAATGGAGTATTAACATTAGAAGTAATGGTATTAAAATATACCTAGTTTTATCACACCCCTGAAACTAACGGATATTCGATCACGGCTTTCATCGTAACATTTGGCTCGGTTTATATAAATAAAAGAGTATAACGTAAGAAAAACAACGTTAAATACAGTTTCTCAATACTGTCTTACGACGGTCTCTGGAATACCGTCCTTTTTCTCCTTCAAGCCTCAGCACGGTGCGCTGTACATATACCTATTAACAAGCAGCGTATACCGAGAATACATCGTAACGCCGAGCTAATGCACTCCGAGGTACGACGCACTCGTAATGAGGATGTCGTGAAATTTAGGAAAGCTTTGTTCGCGCCCTGGTAGTTCGCAGGTAGAGGCGAAACGCTCGGTGCCGCGCCGATGTTGGTACTGCGAAATTGTCGGTGCTTCGTGCGCTATGATATAGAACAGTTTGCCGTGTAATTCGCGTCGAAGCACCAATGACATACATTTCGAGCGAGCGATGTGTACACTACGAGCTGGAATTAATCGAAGTAAGACCCGGATAGCCGGTGCCTTGCGGAAACGACTGGCCGCGGACGAGGGTGAGCAGGAGTCGAACATTGAACCGGCCAAAGGAGGGTCGAACAGACCCTCGATATACTTCGCGCGCGCGCTGCAGGCTACAAAACCCGTTTTTGGCAAGACGGAGAGGCCAGCAGGTCGGCCCATCGGGCTACATAAACACAGCTTGCGCCTAAAAAGCCCGACGGCATCTCGGATGGCACTTTAACGTTGCGCACGATAGATAACAACGATGCAATTTCACGGGCCGAACACCTGCAGCCAGCGTTAACGAGAGTCGCGGGACTTTCTTGCTTTTTCCCCGTTAACGAAGTGCCCTCCCCGGTTACACAGGTAGGTGGCCCGGCAGCAACAGGATTTAAAGAGCAAGGCGCGATGTTTCGAGCCTTAGTGCGCCGCAACACTGAAGGAGAAAGGTAAAACAAGAATAGGGGAGAAAGAAAGGGGATGGGAGGAGGGCGGAGGCGGGAGGGAGAGGGAGATAGCGAAAGGGTGGGAGAGGAAGGGAGAGAAAGTAACCCGGAGTAACGAGGCGTCCAATTATCAACTCGTCGTGGCGCGGAGACTCCCTGCCTCACCCTCCTCCGGGGAGCATCCAGCAGAAGCACATTTTTCCTATCCAGGGACGTATTATAAAAGGTGTCCTCCCTCACCCCACGGCCGGCCGCCATTCCGGCCGAACTCAGCCCCTTGCGTGAAACGACGCGAGTTTTATTCAGTTTCCCGAGAATCCAGAGAGTCCCGTCTACGAGCCGTGCTAACGATTCCGGCGAAAAGTTTCAGGAACGGGGGGCCAGGCGTGAAAATGAAATAATTCCGCGGTGTAGGCGGCCCGGACAGGCCGACCCTCTCGCGGATCAGAGAAAGCCGCGCCTCCGACAGAGCGGAAGGATCGCCGCGTCCATTGTCCCTGTCCGGCCTTGATTGGCCCCCGCCTTCCTTACTCCTTGTCCGCGCTGTCTTTGATCCCGATTTTCCTACGGCGATACGGTTCCTCGAGCGAAACTCGCGGCGATGATGATGAAATTGGGAAGACTGTCGGTTTTGCAAATGCGAAAGGATCGTTTTACTCGCTTCCAAGTCTCTTGATTGAGAACAATCAACAGAACGATGAAACAAGCCTCGCGTTGGATACTCGCGTCCATCGTGTCGCGAGAAATCCATCAGCAGGACGATGATATGTACGCTGCGTAAATGTACATGAAATTGTACGCGAGGACTGCCATTTAACTTCAACCGCAGAGGCACTGTATTCCCTCAAGTTTCGCGTGCGATCCGTTTATCGATTTGGCCAAAAACCTCTGTTGCGTTTACCGCGGAGGAAGGATCATATCGAGGGCCCTTAAGCCGTGTGGTGAAATGCTCGATGCCTTTGACCGGTCCATCGCCATTGACCCCCATAGAGGCTCGGGAAATCCCTTTACCGTGTACCGCGGGCTCGAATAGTTCTACGGCCGATCGCCTGTTCTGCGCTGCGAGCGCCTATCGTCGTCCCTCCCCTCCCCGCCCCTGGCTTCGTCTACCGCCATCCCCCCTGCCCCGCGATCCGTGCGCAAGGTCCTTTGCAATGAAATGTTTAAACAAACAGCCGTTTGAACGCGCGCCATCGGACCGTCCTTTAATTGGATTCAAACAAACACGTAAAATCAACGGTGCAAAATAGCTGCCTCGTGTAACGGAATGCAAATTTAATAGCGGCGCGGGGCAATTTCGCGCATTCGAGGGGCGCATTTTCGCGGCGTGGGCTTTTGGCAATCGGCCGCGTAATCAGCGATGTAGTTTCGATCTACGATCGGGTATCTCCGCCCGGCGGCAATCTGGCCTGGCAATTAGAGGACGATCGGCGAGTCGGCGCAGGTGCTCGTTAATTGATCTCTAATTGCCGCGATAAGTTGGCCGACTTTGCGGCAAAGCGCGCGCCAGAGGCCCCGCCAAATTGTTCGTCCCGGCGGGACGTGAGCGAAAGACGAAATTGCCACACCCACGCGCCCGATTGCCAGAAGTTCCTTGCGGAAAAAACAGGCTCGAGGATCGGAGAGGGCGCCCTGATCTTCCGGGATGGTTCTCTCCTTACGATCGGCGGCGTCGAACCGAGCTCGAAAGTTTGGCGGCTCGTTAGTGTCGCATACAGACCATCGGATTCCCTATTTACTCGGGAAATTTTACCCTCGGCCACCTGGACATTTTCCCTCGACTATCGGCGCAGTTACCTGCCGCCTCCTGTTCGCTCCATTTTCGTACGATCCGGGGAAATAACTTTGACGTCGATGTAAATCGAATCTTCGAATCGTGCAGGAATGCAAACTTCTCCGATGTAATGTCCGTATACTTCGTTAGCTTGAGTAAAAATTTCTGATGCACATCGTACCCTAATGTGAATACTAATATCATTTTGGAAGGTCGTATAAAATGTTGAATAAAAATATGAATAATATAAAGTAATACGTAAGTAATGCAAAGTACGTATAATTGATACGAGTAATATAGAATTTAATACAAAGTATAACGCTCTCCTAGGATTTGATGGATTCACAGAAAACGTGTGAGCCCAATGAAGAAGTATTTTGGAAAGGCGGAATTCAAAGCACTTTGTAAAGGAATTTAGAAGGGCGCCCCGAATACCGCATCGGCGGTAAAAGAGACGCAATCCCATTCTCGAATTTCACCAGGGGCCGGAACGTTAAAAGGATTATCCCATAATTAATACCCGAGATGCAACAGATGCGTGAATCACGATGAAAGCTAAAGAAGGGTCAAATTTTTTCCCTGCCCCCTCCCGTTGCGTTTATAGATCTCCGGGAGCTTTGCGTCACGGGAAATTTACGAGGGTAAGAATCGAGAACTTCGATCCAGTTCCGCCGTAATCTTCATTATTCAAAGTACCAGTCGTCGCGTAGAACGAAGCGATGGCAAACCATTGTGTCGAAGATTCCATAATGTCAAGCATGAATTCCAAAGCTCTTCATGGATATGTATTATACTCTAACAAAGTTTAACAATTACAAATGCTTCTAGCTTGCGAGGTCTGAAAAGGCAAGTGTGCTAGACGTCTCCCTTAAATAATAACACTCGAATACTCGTGATTTCAAATTAATTTTGATATTTAATCGAGAAATTCAAATTTATATTTTTAACGTATATATTTAAATGTATATTTTATCTAAGAAAGTATCGAAAAAATTCAGGAGTTGCTATGACGTATCGCAGAATTTGCAAAGATCATAACGCAAATCATCTACATAAATTTAAAGTACGCGTTGGTCTGTTAGGATGCCTAGGAGATTTAATTCAGACTTTTTCGACTCCCTACCGCCAGTTGAACGATCGGACAATCCATTTCTTTTTATATTTGTCTCGCGCAAACGTTCATCCGCCCCCAAGAAACGAGCATTGTCGCGCGCAGAATTGAATTTATCCTGGGTAAGATTGCGCCTGTGCTATGATAATATCTGGTATCCCGAAACATTTGGAGGAACGTCCCCTGTCTTATTTCGCCGCAATCAAGCGCGTCCTTCGTTGAAGAAAATTGAGGAAACCTTGGGAGGGAAAAAAAGGTCCGAGAGACGGTGGAAGCGTAGCAGGGACGTTGGTGAAGGTATCTAATCGTTCGTAAGACAAAGTTGGCGAAGAAGCGCTAGTCCTGATCGTACCAACGTTTTTGGGAACATTCTCAAGGCTGTATACTCATCCAGGAGTTTCGGCTTTCGTTATAGCCGTCGTTCAAACTCCCGCAAACTTATCACGGCCAAGATAACAAAGACGTTCTGCAGGCTATACCTCGCAATCTCTCAAAGAGGAAAATTACCATTGCAAAGTTTCCATTCTTTGTCCAAGTAAAAATGCGCTCAGTCTCCATTCAGGATTTTACTCTTGCGCTATAACGGAGCTTCGAAAAGAATCACCGGCCCACAAAACCCTCCGCGCGCACTTCAACACGGTACTTCATTAGAACCTCGCGGAAAACCAATTTGACTTTTGCAAGCAATTTCCTTTCGCGAGCCATAACGACTTTTCCACGCGATGGAGATAGATAATCGAACATAATTACATCTTCGTACCAGGGATTCGTCAGCTTACACATTTCAGTAGCCCTGCAAAGGGACAGGCGCCGCGACTGTAGCGGCCTTACCAAAGAAAAGGGTTAATCGTTCGTGGCGACAGCCGACTGAAAGTTTCCTCCTGACGTGTACATCGCGAAGCGCAGTTTCTGTTTCTTTCCCAGCCGGAGTACGAGCGGGCGGACATGAGCGCACGGACGTGCACGACGTGCGCCGCAGTAACAAGCGAATTGTTCCCTCCGATTATTCCTCGAGGAACTGGATGCGCCATTGCGTGTTACCAAGGGGGCATTAAGCGGCTTGGAAATAAGGGAAAACATCCGCAAAATTTCTTCTTCCGTTCGTGCGCGGCGCAAGTCCAATTACGTGCAGCGCAAAAAAAGGCCGGCGTCACGTGAAGGCGCGTTCGGCCTGCGTCGCGGCGGTTGACGAGTTTATGACTACGGCGCGATAAATTCCGCAAAAGTACGTTTCTAATTATCAGCCGCGGGTTAACGAACGAGCCCCGACCGGACGGGTGCCCGCCACTCGAGTCTTCCAAACGGCGCAGCCGCGGTTAAGGATATTCCCCGCGCTCCCTCCTCATCCTCCTCCTCCCAAAACGAACCTTGGCGCAAAATCTCGCGTATCGCCCCCGACTCGAGCTTCCTGCGGGCTAACGGGATTTATAACTTCGTCCAGGATACGCCGGCGTTTGGCCGCTCTGACGATTACATCATTTTAGGCGATCGGACTACGCGCCGTATATTATCCCTGTCGGCGCATTTATCGTGACCCGGACAAGTCCGCAATAAATCCCCGGATTTATCGAGCGACACGTCCTCGGCGCGCGGGGCTGCTTAAAAATACTCCTACGCCTCCGCGCGGGGAGACAATTATCCGATAGCGCGAGGCCCGGGGAGGAGGAGGCCGACTTTGATTCCCTGCCCTCAAAGGCGGGCGGGAGCGCGTTGCCTCATCGGCAATTAAAATTCCATTAGCGACCGTTCCCAAGCCGGTTACGCCCCGGTAAATCGTCCCGGTTCGTACACCGGGGCAAACAAAGAGGAGGATTTACATGGCGTTTAGACGGATTATTAGCCGGGCTTCTTAAGGTTCACTCCGTGTCCCTTAGCCCCGAGGCTGTTTGTCTCACGGCGGAAATCTTATGACGTGCGGTCCCTCCTATACGCTGTTTCACGCGCTATCCCATTTGTTCCACCCACCGGCTTAACCGATATGCCCTACGATCGTCCGCGCAATATAACGCCCAAAGTAATATTTATACCTGGGGCTACGAATGCGCGAACGTCACGAGAGCTCAACGGTGGCCGAGATCCGTGAACGATTAGCGGATTATGGACGGGCCTCGATGATAAACGCGGCCGGGACGTAGTAAAATGTTAATGCCCCCGCGGCGCGGCCTCTTTGCCCCCGGTTACCTCGCTCGGAAGTTATTCGTAAAAAACCCCCCGCGAAACTGTTTCGCCCGGCTCCTTTCCACGGGGTACTTCCTCCGCATACCTGAGCCTCGTAATTCCAGTTCTCGGGCTTGAGGAAAAAAGGAGAAAGGGAGCCTTCCTCGCGGCCGCTTCGTGAAACATCTCGCGCCCCCCTCCGCCGGGGTGCGAGGAAAAAATAGTTCGAGAGGCATCCAGGGGGTTTATGCCGGGGGATCATTAGTACGCGCACTGACGCGGCAGGAAAGGTTTGTTTAAACGAGGAATCGAAGTCAACTCGATCTTTTCTTAGGTTTGCGAAGAGGCACGCGAGCTGCGGGGAATTGTTAACCGTGCTCGATGGATGTGTGTAGATTGCTTTTGTAGTGGAAGATTTTGTGTGACTATTAGGAGGTCTGATACTACTTATCCGTTACAATGGCTCTTTTTCCATCGATATCTTACTCTTTATGTACCATCGATTAATTCTGGCTCTTAACGAACGAGCGCGTCTTTCTGGAACAATGACCAGTAGATCGATGGGACTTTAACTAATTAATTCCTGTATTACGTAACGCGTTTCTTCAAGTATCACGTCATGCCTGTATGGCGGCGTTCGATTCTCTTGGAATATTTGTAATATTGCCAATATGGCTATGTAGCTAAGGGTTAATATAAACACCTCGCTTACACAAAGAGCGTTGGTACAAGCAAAGAACCTAGGAACAAGAGATCCCACTCGAAATCAAGCGGAATTCCTCCAACTAATCCCCTTGCCCCGGTGTTTCTGAAAAAGTTCCATTCCAGCCGGAGACACCAATTGAAACTGTTCTCACGTTTCCAATAAGCCCAGCGTGCGCCAGTTTTTCGCACTGGGCACACGTTTCATTCATCGCGGTTGCGTTCCAGTCGTGAAACCTTCCAATCCCTTGGACTTTCTGAAAGGCTTCCTCCCTTAAGAATTTCGGATCCTACGTACGTACTGAAATATCGCTGCGCGCCGGTCAAAGGGATATTAACGATCGTATGAGTCGGTCGGCGTGCAAGAAGAACGAGGGAGAGATCCGCGCCACGCTTGAAAATATCGGCCAGGCCGATGGGCCAGGAGCATCGAAGGCCGGGGATTTCTCGAGAGGAGGACAAGCCGTGCCGCGGAAAGGTGGACGACGCTCGACTGGTCCGTTTGGGAGGAAACGGAGAGAGGAGGGCCGTAAATCCCCGGGCGTAAATGACTTTCGCCTCGTAAAGGAGCGGAGGAATCCGAGGAACGGTCGCTCCGTGGCGATACGCCGAGGAGGAAACGCGAGGAAGGCGGCTGCGAGCGCGCGCGCACGTGCGAGCCGTCAGCGTATTCGCGCCGACAATCCGCCTGGCTGACTGCGAATAACGTCGCCCGGTTTACTTCTCAGCTTCCTTTTTGACACCTGCTACTTAGTCTGGGGGCTAACGTGGAAAGTTTGTTTGGGAATTGAGTAGCTCGATGCTCTTATTTTTCGGCGTTAACCGATGGAATTAGTTAGCTCTTGACGCTTCGACGTTTAATTGTGAATATCGACCGACAGCTCCGACTTATTCTCATCGTACTTCGACTCGCGAGTTTTTAAGTGTCAGATTTTAAATGCTACAATGACGTGTAAATAATGATGTTAAAGTCATTGAACAGAATCTTTATTTATTTTAGGAGTAATATAATTTTAAGTGTAATCTCAGAAGTAATATAATTCAGGTGGTATCTGAGAGGCACGCTTGGAGCGTTAAGAATTAATCTAGCACCTTCGGTTTCTATCGTACGGAAAATAATAAGAAATATCGTATGGAATATCGAGGATAGATTATGATCGATAATAAATGTGTAAATAAACGATCTTTCGCCTTGTAAAGAAGCGCAGGAATTTGAGGAACGGTAGCTCTGCGACGATTCGACTAGGGGAGATACGCTTGGTTTATATCTCAGCTTTCTTTTTGACGCCTGGTGAGGTTAATTAACATATAAACTACTTTTCAAAGCATATTCCGAAACACCGAGTATACGCGGCGACTCGTAAATTCGTTCACACTATCTCAGTACATTCACTTATTTACGATACGGGATTACATTCTTTGCCCGCGTGTTATAAAATCCTCGCCATTGCGTCGATGCAACAATTATACATTTATGTAAAACCTCATAATAAATGACTAAGTATTAAACTACCAATGTTTATATCCTAAATACCTTTAAAAAAGCAGATCAACAACCATTTTCTAGAATGTAAATACACGCAAACGCACTAGTAAGCACTGTATATATATATGCAGCGCATGGGAAATGCACTGAGAATGAATAGTTTATTGGTTCGACTTCCGACCTGGACTGCTGACAGCGTTTCAACTTAAAATGGTGCGGGTTGAGGTAACTTTCGGACAAGCGAGTTTATAGCTTACGTATCGCGTGGAAAAACCCAGATGTGATCGATGCTATTCGAACCTTGCGCATGGAAGTTCAGGCTTCTATCCGCTATGGCGTAGACCCTTAACCGCCGAGTTTATGTCGTGGCTGCGACGCGCTGACGTCGCGGCGCTAAACCCGACGCTATACTGCATGGCGAATCTGCATAATGCCCGGCATCGCGGCACGCCACCACGGTTAATTTTGGGGCCACGATGGAGCAGGGAATGGCGGAGGTTCTGACTTCAACGCCAAGGAGATTCAGGTTGGGCGGCTACGGCGGTTTGAGGCTTCTGGATTTTTCCATTAGATATGCATCCGCACGATTCGGTTACCAGAAGCTTTGGGATAAATAATAACGCGCGATGATTTCCCTTTTCACGCTTAACACTTGTAAATGTTCGTCGAAGGTTCGATGGTCTGTTTGAGCAGGAATAAAATGTTCCATTTTAGATAGGAAGTAGAAATAAGTAAACGCAGTTTAACAACGAGATAATTATTTGAACTCGATAAATACTTAAATTCTACTCGTGTATCGATTATACAGGAATCAGGGAGTCGTAGAAACTGCATGCTTGTTTTATGAAATACAAAAAACAGTCCCTTTCGACATTTTTATGCAGTCTTTATCGCGCAGCTTTCATTCTCGCTTCAATTTCAGGAGCGATTAATATCAACATTACCACCATCCGACTATCCCCCGACCTATGATATAAGGTGAATGCAATGAAGCGAGACGTTTCTATCAGTGTCGTATTTCAACGCCGCTCACTTTGTCCCTGGCTTCACGGTTAGCTTCGTTGTTGTTGATTCAGCATGCGTCATCGCCGTGCGGTAATTTGCACCGAGCTTATGAAATCCTAGGCACGGCGCTGACAGGTCGCAACGTTTTCTCGACGGTCCGGGGTAAATACGCGCGAAGGATACGGACATCGCGACACGGTGAACCGCCAAAAGCCCGTATCAGTCCGGCAGCTACGCTCAGACTCCTCGTTTAACTTCAGCATTGCCGAAATGCGGGGATTAAGCGCCGTATTTGCCGCTCAATGTGATGGCTGTCCGTGCGTGTACACGGTACTGAGTGAGCCAGAGAGAGAGGAGAGAGATAAAGATAGAGAGACAGAGAGAGAGAGAGAGAGAAATAGGGATGGAGGGACCACCTTGCTTCAACAGCACAGCGTTTCCAATAAGATTTTATTTCAGTCATCGTTAAACTGCGAATACGTGCGCTGCACAGGAAACAGATTGCAAACCAAATCTTTGCTCAGGTTTTCTCAGATTTCCTAGTATCACGCGCTACCTCATAATCCTCTTTAGCGCAAATATGGATTCTTCCTATCTTCGATGAAGCTATTTATATGAAGCACGGGATTTGTACGATGACTGGTATAACTGCTGTGTATATCGTTAATGTTACTGTCCTTGTTACGTATCGCTGATATTAATATTGTATTAAGAATTTAAAATGTAGTATGTAAGATATGTGTATGGATTTGCAGGAATTTATTTGCGAATTTATTGCGCACTCGTCAAGTTTTTATGTTTCTTATATTGTCAAAAGTTACGGAGCATCCGTATATTTGATTAAGAAGCGATGCAAAAGAATAAATAAATCTGCGCGTCTAATAGAAACGTGGAGTTTAAACAAAGAGATTCGAAGTGCACAAATCTCTCGTAATCAATTTGCCAATTCCTTTATCCTCGCGCGATGCCGCAAGAGGAATGGCTACGCGCGGTTTTATCCGGTAATGAAGTGTCTTAAAACGATGAATGGCGTTATTCATTTCGCGATAAATCTAAATGAAAATGAAAGTCTCCGTTGCGAGAGGTATCGGATAACTCTTAACCTTTGCCGAGCCCTCCGCGCTTCTGAAGTATTCAAAGGTGCTGCCTCATACTCCCCATTCAAACTCCTGCGAACCATTCGTCCAAATCTCCCAGGCTGAAATTAACCCACGAATTAGGTTTGGTTCCCACGAATTTGATGCAAATTATTCATGCCGCCAGGGGCTATCGGCGCCCAATTTGCACGGAGTTTGAGCAGCCTTGAGATTTAATTCTTGACTCCCGGGTCGCCGCATTTGAATTCGTGAGTGGTTTCTGGGATGGGTGATTAGGATCCCAAGGTTTGGACAAGCACCTGCATCGACATCTGCCCATGGAGATTTCCTATCGATCCGCACCAAAATTGATACCGCCCACCATTAACCATGCTTAATTTAACGTGCGCCATTCAAAACTCCGTTGAATCCATCCCGGGGCTCCTGTATCCAATATCATTACCCTGGGCGGCCATTGTCGAAAATTAAGCAGGTTAAATTATATGGGATTTGATTTGCCTCGATGCGATAAAAAGGCACCGACATCTGGCCCGCACGGTGGCTACATCGGCAACGAATACCTATATTTAATCCCAGGAAATGAGCGATTATAAGCGGCACGGACATATGCCGGTAGAATAACGTCGCGCCGGGATGCAATAAAAGGAAGCTTTGCTCTAAGAAGACATTAATCCTCCCTTTCTTCGCGGCAACGGTGCATGATTGTTCGAATAAAAGCTCGCGCTCCCTTGCGCGAAAGGGAGCCCCGGGAACTTTATACGGCGGCATTCGTGGCCGATAGGAGGCCTGCGCCTTGCTTGCCGTGATTCGCGCAAGTAAACATAAAAAAAAAGAAGAAGAAGGAAAAAAAATAGGGGGAGATGGAAGGATTTAAATTCATCCTTCAGAGGGTACGTCGCGAGGATCTGTACGCACTCGGGCACCGTAATCCGACACTTCCGGGCAACTAAGGGCTTTAAAGGATAAAAAGCGAGCACCAAAAAGTCAGCTCGGAGCGTTTCGACGCAGTACCTTAAGTCCTTCGACCGCGATAATGCGGCTCACATTGCCATTTAACGTCAGTGAACCCGAGACCGATCGTTAGGCTTCCTTTTTGTTCTTTTCCCCGGTTACTTTCTCCTCTTAGCTTTTAATCGCCTATTGTGACGGTAACTTACACGCCCAGCGCGCCATTCTTACCTCTGTACGTGCGAGTTTTCTAATTTCAAGTCGATCCCCGCAGTTCGGGGCATCCTGTTCGACAAGCTCCAAAGACTCGATTGTTCGATAAATCATTACACTTTTCAGTCGCGCCTTGTATGCCTCTGCAATAACCTTCCAAGAGGGTTTTTAAAGCCAATCGAGTTTCTCACGGTTGTTGGCTGAAAAAAGTTCTCCCACTTGAGTCGATAACAAAAAAATTGCGAGGCACGATTAAGCGTATAAAGTTGCGCATGCAAATGTGTCGAAGGAATATCATTAGGAAAGACTCGTGGAATTGAATATTGACAGAAATGTAAAGGGACTACGACAAAGGCAAGTAGAGAAAGATGCATCGAGAAAGCAAATATATTATCTCGTAGGCGCGTAAAGTGTATCGTGCATCTGGAATCATGTTTGAAACAATGAGGATACATGTAAATAGATAGAGATCGACGATCTCCGATTTTAGAAATGTCCGTAATCGATAAACTTAATTATGGCACTGGTTTGCGGTTTTCGGGGGATGGCTCAGATGCCAGAAAATGAGCGTTAACCATTATTGGCATCGGATATTGCGCTACTATTTCGCGGAGAACAGTTCACCGCATTGCGGTCGTCAATACCTGATTTATCGACTACTCCCCGTAGCTGACAGTTCTAAAACGCAGTTCAACTTATGATGAAATCCACGAGGCAGTTAGACGAGATTTAGCTGGTTAATTCGCCTTTTTATACGCTTGTTTATAATCCTGGGTAATAACAGACAGCTTCCTGGCGTCATGATTAATAGTCACTTCTGTACATTGCTGTATTCTATCCGTGTCATGAAATTTACTTCGCTTCTGTTGGCCGTGCGTAGGCTCGCGGCCAGGACGGGTTTTTACGCTTCATAATCTGTTACATATCAAAACATTCGTCTAATCATATGTCAGGTGGCAACCTTTCATTTCCATCGGATATACACAAGTCCAGCAAAAGCCGCCGGATAGTTTCTCACAACTTATACAGAGTATAATTAGTCAACGTCCCTGCCTGATCACTCCGACGATGGAGATAAGAGCGCTGTAAGAAATAGTCGCACTCGCGAACACATTTAATTCCGGAACGAAACTTATCTTTTCGAGCTCCAAGGAACTCAATCGTATCGTGCACTAACCACAACGTTTATATGAGTAATCAAGCGGTTATTCCTATTTATCACGGTACGACAAGTGCGAGCGGGAGATCCTGGGGCCAGAACCCTTTATGTAATAAAGTGCGCCATTTTACACGCGCGTATATAACGCGCTCCGTATTCTCACCGAGCTCTGATCCCGCCAATTACACGGACTCATAATACACGGTTCACTAGCTACAAGATACGCTCCGTCGAGACGAGGCAGAAGGCTATTAGGCTAAATACGCGACTCAATTCCGTTAGAGAGCGTTGTTCCTCTTCTCACCTGACAACTTGTTATTAATTATAATGACCAAAACGCTTCGAAAGAGGTCAACGGCACCGAATGGCCGAAACGCCAGGACGTTTGATGTCGTATCATTACACCGTGCTCGTCATTACCGTAATTTTGTACGCACGAGAGCCCCGAGAATGATTAAGGCGCTCCTTTGACGGCGTTCAGGGAGGTAAAGCTCATCGCTAAATATGGATCGTCCACAGTACAAAAGCAACCAGGTTTCGCGCTATACTTGAGGTTCGCCCGCTCTTTTTTCCCCGGCCGTTAATAAGTCCAAAATGCCGGGTACACCGGATACATTGCAGATTCACGCGGCGTCTCAATTTTCGGCGGCGAAATTCAATTACACGCGCGTTTAAGCAATTCCCAAAATGACCCTCGCTCCTGGCATTCCTTTTCCCATGCCACCGCACTCCAACCCGCTGCGATACCCTGCTGGACCCTATCCATCTCCGGATCCATTGTTTGCCGAATGTTCGACATCGATTGCTAAGGTTTAAATCAGTGACTGCCGTTTGAAATGAGTTCTCACCCGTACTGGATAGGATACACACATAACCTGGCACGATTCAGGTGTAAAGAACGAGACCTGTGGCTTTAACCTATTCAATACGCGCTGCTAAGGACGTTTAACCCAGTGACTGTTATTCACTATATACCACTTTTCATTCACCGACAAAAATCCCGAGATCTTCTCGAGATTGAGGGAACAACGATTTAGGCTGGCTCTTTGTCGCGGGGGCAAAATTGCGTATAAATCCCCGGCGAGTGGCAATTGTTTGTTTAATTTCTCCAGAAAGAGCGAGGAAATGGTCCGGGATAAAAGCTGCCCTTTAAGGTGGCTCTCCCGCCAGAAAGACAACAGTATACACGGAAAATGGAAGAATCCAGAGTCGACGGCTGGGATTCGAACTCGTCTCTCCAATGGACACCCAAGCCTCCGTCCACTGCAACACGGGCGCCCCTCTTCGCCAGCCGCATCTCGTGCCATTTCACGGAGCTGGGGCTATCTCCTCGGTCGAAACGACGACGAGAGACAGACGGAGAGAGGGAGAGGGAGAAAAAGAAAGAGATAGACAGAGACAGAGAGAGAGAGAGAGAGAGAGAAGAAGGGAGAGAAACACGGTAACCGTCGTCGCGTCGAGAATCGATCGGCTTGGTGCACGAGCGTCAACTGCAGCCACCGCGTAGCCGATTCCCCTTCTTCCGTAGGAAGTGGAAGGCATCGGCTTCGGCCGCGCTCTCCGCCACCATTCTCTTTCTCTCGCGAGCGGAGTCATAGAGGCATTTTTCAGCCCCTCGTCGCGCTCGGTTTCTTATTGGTTTCCAGTTAATCGCACGGCCAACCGGACCGTTATAACGAGCCCGAAGCTCCAATGGAGCCGGCGTAGGAGCCCGGCTCCTGGGCCAGTCGTTCTGCGGGGCTCGAAAAAGAATCTCGAAAGTCCGGAGACGAAAGATCCGGCGCGGTGAAAGGATAAATGTCGGCGTCGTCCTGCCGGTGCCAGACGGCTGGGAGCGTCGGCGGGTCTCCTCATTGTGCTAAAATCGGGACCCCGGAGGATAGGGAAAGCGGGACGAGCGAGAGAGTTCGGTGCGTGCAGGGGCGGGCATAAGCCGGAAACAATGGCAACGGGGTTTCTTGCACCCTCTATGCGTCAAGCTGTACATCCCGTAAGGCGCTTACCAACGCATTCGACGATTGTTACACGGGCCCGGACGGTTAACTCGATCCCGATTCCCGACGCCACATCGCGATATATGAATCCGTTGTATGGGTTTGATAATGCCTTTGGGGGAGGACGATATAAATGCCAGGGTCGGGCTTTGAGTTCACCGCACCCACTGTGGGATATTACGAATCGCGCAGACCGCAGCGGAGGGCCAACTAATTACACTTGGCCGATTCTTTGCCCCCGCCCCCCCCCGGCGTACGCCCCCGCGTAAAAACGTTCGCGCCTCGACGATCAGAGGATAATCGGGATCGTCCGTTTGGCGGTCCAGCGATGGGTCCCACCGTTGGCCCATTAGCCGCGCGCCGAGTGATAATTACGATTGTCCATTAAACGTCTTATGATGGATATTAGGCCGTGAGCGTAACGCGCGAACCTGCCAAGCTGCAATTATGCCCGTCTCTTTGACGCGGTATAGCCGCATATAAATCAGCCGTGTACACCCTGAGCGATCATTATGATCGTCCATTGAATATCGTGTATTTGTATCAATGCCCCGCGACGCCCTGTGTAGCGTGCATCGTTTAATGGACATTCGTGATTATCGGCCAATTACGTGCACCATTGGCATTTCAAGCGGTAGGGGATCGATCCTGGTTCGCAGTATCGAGCGTATTTTTGGTTCGACGCCGCTCGATCGAAGCGCCAAGGCCCCTAAGGATCTTCCAGGGATCTCCCGTGCGGTGGCAACGTGACAAATTAACGCCGAGCGCGCTCAAAATCCTCGAAGGGGCTCCTTATTGTAATTCCACTCGGCTCCGCGCCGAGTCGAACGTCAGGATTCCCCGCTGCAAAGTCACACGGCCGCGGATACGCGAGGGTTCAGCCTGCGAGCGCGGCAGCTTCGAATTTCAGAGGACGCATCGCCTGCCCGAGGCTGAGGAAGTTTGGAATTCGGCGCGCGTAAGCGGCAGGCGGTAATTAATAGCCACGACCTCGCGGATGGGAGCGAGGGAGAAGGAGGGAGGGAGGGAGGGGGGAGGAGAAGAGAGAGAGAGAGAGAGAGTCGGAGAGAGAGTTTGATTACCTTTTCGACCTTATCCGCTAGGTGTCTCGTCTCCTTTCCACGGGCGTGCACAATTTCCAACGTTGGCAGCACGCGCCAAGAAATTAGCTAAGAAACTCCGGCACGGCGATCGAAGGAGGAGAACGAGGCGAGACAATGGACCTCGACCGGGAGGTTTTGTTAATCCCGTGCGAAGCTCCTGGAATCCGCGTTCCACCCCCTCCAACCTACGGTCTGGTGCCCATGCGGCGTCCCTTTCTCTCGTCCTTATCTAGCCTCCCCTCCCGCGAACGCCCCCTGCCACCCGCCCCCAGGACGGAAGGCCGGAAGCGCTTCGTTGCAGATAGGCGAGCCGGTTTAATTCGTTTACGCCGCCGGAATTTCCTGATTCGCGAGAGTGTGGACCGTGGCAAAAACACCGGCCGACATCTGTCGCTTCCTTCCTTTTGTCCTCCGGCTGGCCCCGGACTTAATTCGCAGGCACGTACGGATCGGCAGATGCGAGGAATAAATCGCGTCGCGAGCTCCCTTGGCCTTTGGCGAGTCCGTGCATCGAGTCATTTAATTTCGGATCGTCATCTGGGGAGCGATAATCGCGCCTCGAGAGAGAGAGAGGAACGATCGAGGAAGACGTGCTCGCATTGGTGGATCGCGTTTTACGTACGCAATGCGTGTCTCTTGCAAAGAACGATCGATGAAGGGATAGGAGCTGGATGGTCGAGGAGCTAAGTCGAATTTTGATCTCGTCGGGGATGCAGGTTCGAATGGAGCTTTTATTAGGAGGAGAGTAGTGTGACGCTGTAGAGATGCATTTTGCGACCCCGAAATTCGTAACTTGTTTATCAGAGTTAAAAGCATCGGCGGACGCGTCGGGTCGTTGTTATTCCGTACAATGGGCAAAGAATTTTTGTTGTGAAAAACGTGGGTTTTTGCCGGAGATAAATGCCATTTTGCGGTTGGTTATTTTATCAGCCCCGCACGTCCGTTAGCCCTGTTTATCCGACTCTTTTTCATTTTTGAACGAACATTACGCCCGTTTTCATTTCCACGCAAGGTTACTTTGCATAAAGGCCTCCCAGAAATTCCCCAAATTATTTCGCTATGTATGCAAGTTCTCGGCAAAGAGCCAAACCCTTTTAACGCTACATCATTCACAGAAGGTTAACCAGAAATTGCAGGGGAATTTTTTGGTGCCTTATAACGCATAAAATCCTGGAATATATCGCTCAGGACTTTTAAAACACTTAACTTTAATCTTATCGCCCCCCCCCCCTCCCCGTCCCCTGCTCGTGCATAATGTTCGTGATCGTTCTTCCTTATCGCTTATCCCGCGGCTGACGAAGACCGAACGTCTCTCGCGTGTGCCGTTTTTGCCAGCCGGATTCAAACAGCTCGATCGGTTTTTCTCGCGTTCGATTTTGTGGCAAGCGGCCAGGCCGAACGTTCATAATCCCGGGTCCGGGGAAAAACAAAGATTTATACCACGCCAGACGTTTTTTTACACCGGCGTCCATTGAAACGCGACGAATTGCGAACTTACCTCAAAGTCGCGCGCCACACTCCGGTAATTTGAGTGGGCAAATTGAGAACGATGTATCTTCTTCAGCCCTACGAGCGCCAAAAAGCAGATTTCCTAGCCACGCTTGCGTGACCCCGGCGCATTTAACCCTCTGTTACTCGATTTCCCGTCCTTCCTTTTTTACCTTTGCCCTCTGTTTACACGCCATTCGATGTTAAAAACGAAAAGTAATAAAAACGTAAGCGCCCTTCGGCCCCCGGTAATTCATTGGCTCCGCAGAATTTCATGAGCAGGTTATTACTTTGAAGTCCTTTAATAACAGTTCTCTCCCAGCGAGAGCTTGCGCGCGGAAATTTGTTTAAACATCGCGGCGCGGTTAATTAACGGCAATAAACGTTGCTCCTGCTTCTAAAGGCGGGTATAAAATCAATAAACGACATACCACTCCGAGCAGGAAAACATATCCGTCTTGGCGTAGATATAAATTATAATCCAGGCTTCGGCGCAACTTTGAATATTAAACCCCAAGTTTTTGCTTCATTCGGATACGCGAAGGAAGCTCTATGAATATGTATTCCTTTCCTGGCGCTATAAAAATAAATTTAAATACAGAGTTTAATTAAGAGCGCCAACGGTGAGGCTCCTGCAATCTCACTTTTTTCAAGTTTAAGAACATTTTCGGCCGCTCGAGGAAGCACGAGGAAATCAGGGAGGCGCGCGTCGCCCTGCACGGCGTTCGCTCGGTCCTACGCGAACCCGTAACATTATACGACACCCGGATCTCTTTTGACAAATACGTTGAATCGTCCCACAGCCTCCTTCATCTATAATGTAATTCGAGATCATAACTGGCCGGGCCCAGTGGAAAGATTATACGTACGCGGGTAAAAAGCCACACGACGACATCGTGGAATTCCTCGGACTGGATCCTCACGGTCATTAGTCAGGCCGACATGATTTACTAAAAGGGCCCGAGAAATTAAGCAGCCCGTTACCTGAGTATTTTATATGTGAAGTTTGCCAAACGCTTCTACGACGTCGTAAATCTTGGGTAATGAATTGGGCACGGCGCAGGTACGCATCATGGATTTCACTCGAATTCGTCGGGGCCCTCTGGGATTAATCTTGGCCGCGAGGGCCGATCGAAAGCGTATCCCGGCGCAAGGTGGATCTTTGATAAACTACCTTTGATAAATATAATGGACAGACCGGGGTGACGCTCCTTTAAAAAGCGCGAGCGAAAGTGCGCGATCGGGAATAAGGATTGGGAGTGAGATATCTCGCGGAGTAATGCACGCCGAGGGGCGTAACCGGCGTTAATGGGCATGCACAATGGCGAGCGTAACAGCTGTCAAGGACATCAAATATGCGGTTCGCGTCTATATCCAAGCTCGCATCGTATATTCGTGGAAAGTAATCACAGGATAGCCGGCTATCGCACACGTGATCGCGGTGACGTACCTGCAAACTCGATTTTGACAAAGAGCGTGTAAGGAGGACGCGAGAACGATGCTCGCGGTATGGATTATTTCTCCCTGGACTATCTGATTTCTTTTCTCCCTGGATTTTCTGGTTCACTTTCGCGAGGCTTACGAATGGAGGCATCCAGCCACGTTGTGGGATTTTTCACGTGGAGAGAGGCGCGCTGGCAAAGCGGTCTGTTACAAATGGAGAGGGCCAGAACCGGAGTTGTAGAGGAGTGGCCAACGTCATCGAAGATAGACGATTTCGAGTGATGGGCGCGACGTCGAGCGAGGTACATCGGTTATGGGCATTAGGTTTCTATTAAGTTACTTTGGAGCAGGTCCTCCGACACTCGATCTTCCTATCTGCCCGCCGGTCACGGATACCTTCTAGGTTCTTGGGCAACTTTACACAAAGTATGAGCTCGTGTCGAAATCGATGTTCCTTTCCTTCCATCGGGAACGGCAGCTAGGAGAACGACATTCAGCACGCTGAACAATGATTAAAGGGAAATCGATTTCTGGTCTCAATGGCGAGGCAGAACAATGCGACATGATAATCCAGTAGGGATCCGCGTTCATTTTAATTACGAAACGCACACCGGTTGCGAAATGAGAAAAGGTTATTCGGATAGAAAACGATAGTAGTTTAAAGCGCGAAAGGAACCTCGCGATGCGCGTGCGAACGTGGTACGAAATCTAATCAAATCCCTCATTCCTGACAGCAGCCCATCGCTGCTTTCGCAATTCATTTCGAGCCCGACCGTTGTACACGTAAGGAAAGTCGTGCGAGAAAATATAAATCCACGATTTCCTCCACTGGATTAATCCATCTCCTCTTTATCAATCCCACTTACGCGGTTCATGAAAAGATAAGCCACGAGCTGTCTCTTCGATCCAACGAATTCAAGAGCAAATAAATCCCCTTTCCACTTTTCTCGCCCCAACTATGCGCATGGACACCCACGTGGCACCGCTCAAACTTCGACATAGCCCCACAGCGGCGGCCACGCGAAAGTCCCCACTTCCTAGTAACATTCGAGGATCGCAGCTCCTCAGGCATTGGCGATCCGCAATTAATGTCAGCTTGTTTACTTAACTTCCAGCGCCGACCGCTACGGTCAGTTATCCCGAGGCCCACTGTGCCGGACCAGTCCAACAATCCAGGGCTGATGAGCGGGATTCTAACCCGGATCATCCGCCTGGAAGTTCAGGCTTCTGGCCGCTACAGCGCCTGGCCGCAATCAAAGTTCTCGGAATTTACGCAACGTTTTCTCCAACGTCAAGAGCCGTGTAAAGGCAGAAGGCCCCGATGGCCGATAGCTATGCGGCCATTGTAAGGCCAGCACAATTTCCGCGACAAAGGACATTCTGGTTACTGGCCACGGCCTTCGCTCGGTTTGATTTAGATCGTACGATACGCCGGGAGCACGTAAGGCATCGGGCCACGTGGAACGGGGAAAACCACGGAAAGATATCGTGACGTGGACAAAGAAGCGCCGCTTTGTCGCGACTTCGGGTGGGCGGACACCGGTATCAACCTAAACCGTCGATTTCTCGGTTATTGTCGCGCATTGTGGACGAGCCGGGCAGGTGGAAACGGCGGCGGAAGGGGGAAATAAATCGAAGGGGGCCAGATGAGCGGCCACCTACGCTCGAGTGCTACGGTGACACTGCAGGCGGCGGCCTGCAATAACGCGATATTGGAGAGCCCGGAGTTTACCCTCTAGACCGTATAACGAGTCAGACCGGAGGAAGGTACTTGATCGATCGAAAATAAAACCAATGATTTACGCTCGTTAAGATTTTCCTTGCAAGCGCAGCCTGTTCCCTATCTTGCGTATTGATTACTTTTATTATGAGCATTGAGAATTGTTGGTACTACTTGGCACGAGTGTCCTTAGAAATCGGCGGGAATGATTTTAAATGTCACGGAGAGAGGTTTAAATCGTGCTCGATCGTTGGTGCTTGTTTGAATATACCTTAAATTTAATATACCGCTTTTGGAAAGGATTTAACCGTAGGGGTATGTTTATTGTCACAATAGTGTCGTCCATCAAGTGCAACACTTTAGTTTAATGAACAAATCGACAATTGTTCCCGCAGTTTTTCTTTATCGTATAAATATGCTCTACTTGAGTTTACATAGGATGAATTTTACATTTTTACTTCACTTCTGCGTGTTCTTCGATGTTCGTTAGTCATCTCCTACTTTTTCTTACCCTTTAGAACAATTTCAGAGGAAGAGTAAAAATCCATATTTTGCCCATACACAAAGATCTTATTAATTGATCGACGAAGAGCTTTCTTATAGCACAACTGTAACAATACAGTACACACGTTGCAACCAAAGAATACGAATATCTCACACCATTTGTGACGATCATTTCAAGCATAATCATATTATTACTCTGGAGTGTGTTCGCGATAGATTCCATAATTCAAGCTAGTAAATACTTAGCACCAACACCAACGTAACACGATGAGCACAATTATTTATTTCATATATTCCTCTATTCTTCTCATCGGGACTTCCTGCCATCCTCCATCACAAGAGCTCATATCGCAACAGTATTATTAACAAATATCTCAAACGGCACGAAGCAAGTGTTAGGACGTCTCCTTGGCGAAGTCAAGTGAGCGCTAAGGGTTAATAAAAGCTGAGAAAATCCCTGGACCAGTGACCGCGCGATTAACCGTTCCAAGGGCGTCATCGTGCCTCCGGATTTCAATAAATGGACCGAGGAGATATCTCCGCCGCCCTACCGAGGGCCGATGTCGGCAAGGAAGCGCCATGCTTGACGCAGGCACTTCGCGAATGTTCCGCCGAACGAACGGCACGACAGAAGGGTAGACGGCGGCTTCTCATTATGGGGACCCTCCCTTTAGGATAAAACGAAGTAATTAAAGTTGGAGATAAGGAAAGGAACGCCGCTCCGGGAAATTACCTCCCGTGCAAACCTCCGCTCGGCCAGCCAGCGGAAAGCCGTGGCGCCAGCGCGAAAAAAGGGGGCTGCAAAATTGAGATTTTGCCCTCGAATCTGGTAATTGCGGACTGTCAGCTGCACTGTTTTCGAACTAAATACGCGCCCTCCCTCCTCCCCCTCACCCTTTTTCTCACTCCGCCCCGAAAGCCCCTTCCGCCCGCTTCACGCGATTTCGCGAGAGAGCCCCTCGAAGAGGTCACGCGCCACGTTTGCGTAGCCCGTTAATCGACTTCGCCAACTTTTCCATCGGCTGTACCTCGCCAGCCGATTATTACGCGGATAAATACACGGATTTATGCGGTGAAGTCAATCGATCGGGTAAAAGAGCACGTGTAATAATGTTACGAATAAGAGAAGGATTTTACAGAGAGTTCTATATACTAAAATAACACCTCTGTATTAATATTAAATCACCGTTATGAGCGATACTCCTCCGTGTCGTCCTTCACCCTCAAAAATCCCAATTCATGGGAAGTGGTCCGACGCGTCAATTAGTGAAAGAAAGCACCGTGAGGAGGGGGCCGAAAGGGAGCCAAGGAATTCATCGATGATCGAGGAGGAATATACATTAGCGACGGGCATAAATAACTTAGGAGCAATAAGCCGGTAAGGTAATTACTTCGGATAGGGCCGCCGTCCCGGTTAGGTACGGAGAATTTATTAAACGCTTCACAAATGGGCCGGAGGAGAGCGTGAGAATCCGACGTCGGTTCGCGCGTAAGCGTGCGTAAGAGCGCGCAAGAGTGCGTGCCCACGCCTTGAATGCCTCAATCACTGCGGGCTGATTGTGCGTATCCAGCCGCGTCACGTCGCTCTTTGTGGCTGTAAAAGTGGACGGCCGCGGGGCGGTGTGCGTGCGCGTCGAGTGAGAGAGCGTTTAAAAAGGACCCAAATTGTCCGGGACGACCGAGAAAGACGTCCGGAGGGAGCGAGAGACCGCGACTCTGCGCTTGATGGCGAGGGAGGGAGAGAGAGAGAGGGGGAAGGGGCATATCGTGAAGAGATCTAGCCTCGCTCGAGATTCGCGCAAGTACATTCGCGCACTCGTGTAAAGCACCTGGAGAACAAAAGGGGGCACGGCCGAGCAGTCAGGTCAGGAGCGGAAAGAAAGGCCGCCGCTGGGGAAATTCGCGCGTAAGATCGTTATACGCGAATGATGTTTGCGAACGATGTTGTTTATCGCGGGGCAATGGAGCTGAACTATCGTCGTCCGTGAGACTGACGCTTTGAGCCGTTGTCACTTAGCGCGCGAGGCTTTGCCGCGCCGACAATAGCGGCTTGCAGTTATGGACATCCGCCACCGGTGATTTCGTAGGCAAAATTGCTCTAACGCTCTCAGCTGGTCCCCTCGTTGGAAAGTACCGATCGGGATGTAAACTTGCCGCTGAAAAGAAAGTTCCTTGTTGCTGGAGCGACGGGGAATCGGAACTTCGACTCCGCTTAGTCTGGCATTCGTCCATGATCCGATATTATCCTCGAGAGTCGAACCAACGCGTTCTTCCTCGGCTGATTAAGTTTTAAGATCTCGCCTCCTGCTCTTCCTCGCGAAAGAGCGCGCAGAGAGTCGACGTCTTTAAAATTACGGAATCAAGGGGAGCGTGCAGCTCGCCGGATGTACCGAAATTTCCACGGAACAAGCCGCCACCCTTGGTCCATCCGCGCCAGCCGAATTTGCCTCCGTAATTATTTTATGGCGCGAAGAAATTCGTGATGCCCTTTCATGCATATCGGCGCCGTTGTACGGTTAACGCGGGCGCAAGGACGGAAGTTGGAGTTGTAGCTAATTGAATTGCCCGCCTCAGAAAGGGCCTCTCGTCGCCAAACAGCAACTTTAGGGCAACATGAGAAAATTGTTTGCCAGGCCCTCGGTTGTACGTACTGAGAATACATACGCCGCTTCACGGCGAGGGCTCGTACATTCACGAACAAGCTCGTATCCGATGATGGCTCGGAGCGCCTGCATGAAGGTACTCTGTCGTTAGAGGGGTTTTGTTTCAAGAAACAATTACAGGATGTACATACGTACCGGCGTCTAATCCCAGCGTCGTTACAGAAGACCGGCATAAGCGAGACGCGTTTGCTCCTGTTTAGGGCGTCATAACGATCATCGGGAAAGCCATTAGGCCTGTCAGATGATTCCGTCATTTACGCACGGAAAGATCCTCCCGATTATAGGATGCACCCACTACAATTTTGCTCATCGACGCAATGTACTTCACTATCATTGGTTAATCCTTTGCGTTTTTTATTTAGGTCTCTTAGCATTAGAGAATCGACTGTTCCAATCGGATTCTATTAAATATGGTACAAGTATGGGATGTACATATTTTATTGATGTTGTAATTAAAACGTACATATTTTATTGATTTTATTGATAAAATATGTACGTTTTTTAATTACAAATCTGTGTTTTCCATCGAAATTACTTCTTGCGTGAATTTCCGTACGGTTTCAATTACTTAGTAATTGCCTCTACGTCTTTGTCGACACACGCGCGATCTTTTGTTGAAATTTTCAAATCGTGCGTAAACTTCGGGACACCGAGAAAAAGCGGGTAAAAAGAAATCGAACAGGAATTTCAACGAACAGCCAAGGAAACAATAGTTCTAACAGAAACAACCAATGAAGGATGGCTATAATTCCGACACTCCTCGCTCGAGGAGGAACGATTTGGGTCGTTTCGCGAACGACCCGATGCAACTCCCATTTCTTCGCGTTACAGGGCAAATCTGCAGCGCGAGCTATCGCCCTGCGGTCAACGCTGTAGGGCGTTAACGTCCCTGATCCCGTGACTTACAGTTGCAAAGCCAGAGCATTAAACTGTGCGCAAATTTTAATCCGGATAATCCCTTTTTTCATGCAGATACAGCGTGCCCGCCGCCGCGAAACGCGTGGATTCTCAGGGCGCTCCAATTAACCGTATTATTCGAGGCGTCTTTCACGAGGGACGTTTTACGCGTTTTCTCCAGGAGCAAAAAAGGGAGTCGCGTTAATCCGCGTGCAAGCGCTTGTCTCAACTTCGAAAAAAAAAAAAGAAGAAAGAAAAGGGAGAAAGAAAAGCAGACCGAACCGCAGCGCGCGACACCTCCGTGGTTCACGAGTCGCGCGACTTCCTTATTCCTCGCATTACCTCATTCTTTATGCGGCGCAACTCGCACGCACGTGTCAGTGATATCGTTCTTGGGCACGCACGCAAATGAGTATGCAAGGGACGCTGTTATTATTCGGGCCAATGAGAGGAGGGCGTCCGGTGCTTTACGCGCCGACGACTCAATCGTCGGGGCCTCGAAAGGCGTCAGAATTGCGCTCGAGGTCCGAGGAAACCGTGGCTCGAGAGGAAGACGGGGCCAAAAGGCGCGCTGTCCATTACCAATTTGTTCCATCCTGTTGTCAGAATGGGCCATTGTTCATTACGCGCGTCTGAAGCGAGAGAGCACCTTTGCGTGACACCGATAGAGAAAGAATATCTTTCCTCCCAGGTCGAACGAGGATCAGTCGAGTAGCCCAGTGTCGTCCCTGCGAGACGCTAATTCCGAACGATCCAAACGAGCCCCGAACGTCCGTTGCTTAATTCTCATTGTTAACCGCTGAGATAACTCGGCGGAGGGTCTATTACTCGAAACGGGTTCCAAATCATTGGGTTTACGGGACGCCGTATCGCTAAGTAAAATCTGGAGATGATGGGTGGGATCCAACACGAATCCTTTCCACGAACATTGGAGCTCTTATCCACTACATCGCCTTGGCTCGGGCCTCGTACGTATCTCTGGCTAAAGAGCACGTAGCTGCAGCGTACGTACACACCCACAGGAAGAGATACACTCTGTACAACTAACGAAGTATCAACATTCGAACAACGGTTTGCTCGAATTCATCAAACATAAGATCGAACTATAAATACTAAAGTACAATAACCAAGCTATAAAGAGACCCACTCTGTCGATCCAAATGAATACATAAAATAAAAAATCCCTCGATAAAGTAATCCCCATTTAATAAAACAAAGAAGCAGGATACTAATAGACGATAAATTAATAAACAACCCTCGCGATATTCCTCCAAGAATACGTAATATTGGCAAAAGCAGAAACTCCGAGCGACGTGGAAAGGCAGGAAAACTTTTCCAGGATCGTCTGCACACGCAGTCGCGCATCCCCCTTTTTCCAAGGGAAGGAAGAGGAGGAAAAATCTCTATAAACCAGCAAGCGGGCCTGGGAGGGGGGCTCCTAAAAGTTTAAGAGAAAGGTCGGAATCTAATCTTCCCGAGCCGACGCATCGAATATGCAAGATCGAGAATCCCCCGGTGTGGGACGGGGCTGAGGAGACAGACAGAGGTTCTCCTGGCTGGAAAGGCGCTCCCGTAGGTTAACATCGCGATCTCCATCGGCCGATCGGTGTTTCCACTCCAGCTGCCTGGAGCCGATAAGAAAGGCGAGCGCCTGGTCAGAAGCTGAGAATGCTCCGCCGGATATTGGCGGTCGGGGGACAGGATTAAAAATTCGGGGACACCGATCGACGGGACAGCGAACAAGAGCGGCGGGTCGATAATAGTTTCGAGTGGTCGCTGACCATTATAGCTCCCCCGTCGCGTACCAAATGAGCATTCCTTCTCGTAATTGGAGCACAGGGGGATACAGAGTAGCGAGGGGAGGGCGAGGGTTGGGCAGGGAGGAAAACGAGGGATCCCAAAGCACTCTTGGACCGTCTGAGTGTTCCGGAGGAAGAGACGCCCGGGAAGGAGACAGAGGTACGGGCTAGTAGGAAGTGCTAGCCTCTCTCGGACCTCACGAGGAGCGTCTCTCTGCGCCCCGACGAAAGGATGACATTGTCGTCCAAAGGTTAACGCGCTCTCCATAGACGCCGAGTGAAAGGACAAGGATTCTCAGGCGTGCTCTCGTGTATTTCACGAAAGACCGTCTTCGGCCTCCTGCCCGTCTTCGGCTGTCTTTTACACTTGCGGACGGCTGCGATTAATTCCCTTGCATCGGCAATAACGGGAGGGGCGAGAGCGGTTTGAGCTACGGAGGATTTGACTTTGAGAAAGATACCGGTTTTCTTTGAAGTAAATGTTGTATAGAGGATAAGTGATGGATTTATATTAAATTATAAAGAATTAAAGTCGAATCCTGGTCTGGTTACCCCCGTGTCGAAATTCCTACACGATTTTTTTCAAGTTTAATTCACCACATTATATTTATGATTCTCAATTTCATTTAACTCTTGAAATGGAATAACCCTAATTATCTGAGCCACGCACTAATGAATAGAGACGATGTCGTGAAGACTAATGATGTCGTTCTGTCGACTGAAAACCTTGTTCAAATAAAACCAGATAGAAGATTTTTTAGTGTGCGAATTAACTGCTCGTCAATGAGCAATATAATTCAGACACGTTGCCTTAATAGTGTCAGGAGCAACAAGATTAAGAGTGCCTACGTATATATTGAAATAAAGAATTACACTTCGAGGGAAGACTTTTACATGTCATCTACAGAGGACAAGTGATATAACGTAAACTTAGCGTTGGCTGCTCGAGCTTATTTCTGATTAATTCTAAAAATGCATTCCCATCCTCGTTAAAAATGTTCCTCTAACGATCGAGGCTGGAAATATTTACGGAAACGTCGTATCACCGTGCCAGTAATTCTTCTTTTCCCATTTCAACGAGACGTTCTCCGGTGCCAAGGCGAAAGGCCCTACGGCGGTAATGAGGAGTAACAATGTAAAACATCGGGCTCTACAAAAGGTAACCCGATAGGTTTACACTGCGTTTTTGCTGCAATAACAAGCGTGGAAATGAGAGTGACAAGAACCAGTTGGAGACGTCGGCGCGAAAGAAGGTGCACCGATGCGTTGGTGTCGGTGCCGGGCGATGACAACGGTAGCGGCGCAAACGAGAAAGATGAGTAAAGCGCAAAGGGCCCCTGGGAGTGTGCGTGCAATGTAAATCACGGCTGGCAAGTAGGAGGGACACCCAGACGCGAGCTGCGAATCTACGGCTACCATTGGAAATTACGCGCTCGTCTTTTTCGAATATCGACGAGACCTTCTTGGGTAAGTGCGCTCCTCCGCGTGACGGACAGAGTACTATAAGAGCGTCCATCCTCATTCTCTCGATCAAATAATTGCACAGTTCTTTGAATTCTTAGCGGCTTTAAGGATGCATCGTATATCTACCAGGTACGAGTTTCAAGAATTCTTCATTTAAATATCGCGCGTATAGATGTAAAATTTTGTTCTTTTCTCCTCGATAGCTTGACAGTTTATCACTTATCGTAACTACAGCACTTTGTTTGTACGAAACTTCGTCTCTACGATTTTTGCACGGCATCCGATGATTTATTTACTGTAGCTTTTATCACGTTTAGCCAAGGATAATGTATGTATCAGTCAACAACCTTCAAATTTACCTGATACGACTCCATCCAACATTTCTTGTTTAACTCAAAAGAACACTTTGAGTACCACCTTCCGATAGCATCAAAACCAAAAGAAAAAAAAAACAAAATCACAGTCCGTACCAAAAATCGAATCCCAGAGATGCTTTGAAAGCTGCATCGAGACCAATGAAAACTACCCTGAAAGCTACGATCAAACTTACAACGAATAACACCGTATTCTCGATTTTATAAATAAATCCCCCAAACTTTCCACACACGGCAGCGCACGTCCCTCAACCCCGATTCGATCGCAACCGGAAGAAAGTTCTCAGCCTCGATTTCCAGCGACGCTGCCTTCGATCCCCTCCGTCACCTCGCGCCGCGAAGTCCGCTGAACTCTACCCACGCGGTTAAACGAATCAGTACGCCCTAAAGCCCACGGTTAAATGGGGTTCTCGCGAAAAAGACGTGCCACGGAACTGTTCTTGATACCATTCAATGGCGAAAGGTCGGTACGCGAGGCACCGCGAGCCGCGGTAGTTAGTTTCAAAGGGACCTAATGTGGCGTGAGCTTCCGGCATACGGCAACCCTAACGAGGTACGTTAACGTTTGCTCTAACAAGGCAGAAGCAGGGGCGGGCGGTGGCGCTCATGGCCACCGAGGATCGCTGGTAATTTCTCAGGGAGGGTGAGAGGGTGGCACGACGCCGCGACGAGGTGTCGAAGATGGAGAACGCGGAGAGAAAGAAAAGGGGGGGGGGGAGAGGCGCGTACTCAAAGCGAATAATGGCCTGGGCTATATATAGGCGTGTCGGCATCGAAAAGCTCGCGGAGGACCTCACACGCCGGACCACGAGGAGGATCGGCTCGAGGAGACGATCGTAACTCACGCGAAGAGCGGATCGTTTTGCAGAAACAAACAACGTGACTCGGTGTGTTCACTGTTCGGCGACAAGGGAGAGCTTGTCGCCGGGAGAACGAGTTTTGTTTGGCCTGCCACTCCCCGGCGAGGCCTCCTTTATACCCCGGGCAACATTGGCTGTCCGTCATCCGGCGGCAGGGCCGAGGGAAGTGTATTTCGTTACTTAATAATCTTCTCAAAGCGCGCGTTAATCCTCCGCCGAAGAATCGACCGGGCGGCATGGACTTCGAGGTGTGTACCTTGAATGAACGCCCCACGCGCGCGGCGAGGTGACGAATGATGAACGTAGGACGTGCTCGGACCTTTAACCGCGGAGACACGGCTCTTTGCCCACGTCCTGTGCCGGCGCTTGTCCAATAAAAATCTCGTTTTCGTAAACACCAGGAATGCGCTAAGTGCCACTTGCTACTTCCAAGTGGACGAAAAAGACCGGAGGACGCCGTGGCAGAACCTCGACATTGGCGCGGCGCTGATTTCTTGAGCGAGCTTAGGAAGAACGAAGAATATCGACAGCGAGGGATGAGGAACGATTCTTACAAACGCACTGTTCCTACTTTCTATTTATCTATAAGCACAACCACGCACTTCTTTCGTACCATATTCTATAATACTTTCAATTATTCAATTATTCTTTCGTACCATATTCTATAATAGTCTTAATTATATCTATATCTCATTAACGGAAACACTTAGGAGTGCCTAATGCGTTAATAAATAACTTTCAGAATCCTTCAGTCGCCTTTGGCAAAGCCTTTAGTTCGACACAAGGGGCGCTCTTTTGAGCAAAGCGGTTCTTAATTCAACATACGATGCGCCTGGCCTTTCCCGATCGCGAAGAGAGGCTTCTCAGATACGCAGCCCTCGCGCACATGCGTTCAGCCAGCAAGTCAAACGAGAGTTCCGGGATCCGCAGGGGAGGGTAGCCGATTCAATGGGCGCTTTTTTTTTTTTTTTTTATTCATTTTTCGGCACCGACTGCTAAGGTCATATGGCCTAGGACCTACTGTTTAAGGTGGATTCCGAACCACCAGAGCTACGGTATACATATCACATAGA
>JBCFXI010001425.1:0-54935 GCA_038496175.1 Ampulex compressa | reverse complement strand
TATATATATATATATATATATATGTAGTGCGTATTCTGGAGAAAAGCTTCAGTAAATAAAGATGGATTCGAAGTTTAATGAATCGTATAATGAAATTCGTAGATCAGGATGCGTGGAAAAATGTCGAGGGGAAGAAAGGAGTGGAAGGATTTATCTTTCTTTTTTGATTGATTTTTGGCACTGATTTCGTATCGTTGGATGACTAAAAGAATGATTATTATGTTCAACTCTCCGAGTATCACATCGATCGTCCCTAATATAGGATATTAGGGGAATTGGACGAGAAATTCTGGAAGTCGAGGATAATTCTGTTGTCAGGAGTTAAGGTATCTCGTATCTTCCTGGATATATTCAGCGTGTATTCTGGAGAAAACCTTAAATAAGTAAATATAGATTCGAAGTTTAATGAATCGTATCATCAAATCCGTAGATCACGATGCGTAGAAAAATGTCAAGAAAAAAAAAGGAGTCGAGAGATTGATCTTTCTTTTTTCATTGATTTACTCAATGAAATTCGATTCTCTTACGAGAATTTCACGTTCAATCCTCCGACTATCACACCCATCGTCCTACAATATATACAGGATATCATCGCACGGCGTGCATGATTTACGAGAATATCCATTTAGAATACAAACAGCTAAATTCAAAGTGCAATCGACTTTGAAGCGCACAACCGGTATCACATTCGAACCCTTTGTCGCGGCAGGAAAGTCGCGAAGAAGCTCTCGAGTTCGGCTTTCATGCGGAAACGTACAATTAACAGTGGCGTGGCCGGTTAATAATAATCGTCCGCGGATGGAACGGACGATAAAGTCGGCCCTGTGCGTTATTACCGGCCGCGACCGACGCGGTCGGTTGTAATTACTTCTCCCCTTTAGGAACGGCCCGCTGGATGTTCGGTTAGCGCGTATTTATCTCAATTAAAATGCCGGTTCATTCTCGAAATGTCTACGATCGTCCGCGGTCCCTGACAGGGGCTGGCCATTAATCAATTGCGCGGCGCGCGGGGGGAGGCGAGGAGGGGCCGAAGGGAATGCAAATGTTTGCCTTAGAGTTACAAGCAGCGCGTGGATTGATTCGACGTTGCCTTTGCCAAGGATTTACTTCCAGCCCCTCTTTGGCCCGGAACTTCTCGTTGGACCTTCACGAGCCCGAATTTGGACCATCGTGGGAAGTGTTTGGAACGAGGTGCGTTGATCTCGTGATTTATATCATTTATAAGAAGCGTTTAGAGTTGGCTGATGGATCTTGGAATTGAAATACTCGTGCTGTCGACGTTGGACATTGATTTTAATGTATTATATTTAATTCTATAATTATTATAATTAATTCTAGTTATATTAATTTTTAATGTATTATAATTCATTCTATCAATTATAATATATAATGCGATCATTTTGTACTGTATTATTTTATTTACTCACTTTACTTTAGATTATTTTATACTTGACGTAAGAAAGAGTCGAGTACGGCAGTGAATCGAGGATAGTTTAAATAAATTTCCTCTTGGGCTTAAATAAGATTAGTCTCGCTGCTATTGATAGAACGAATAGATTAGAATAGAACTGAAATTGAATAGACCTGTATTTTTCCTCGCGAACGATAATTTAGTAGCTGGGTGGAGAGCGGGATTATTTGAAAATTTCAACCCGTTAGGCATTCTCCATGAGATTTTCGCGAGCGAGCAACGGCCACGGGGATTTCATTTACCGATGAGAGATGAAAGAAAAGGGGTTTGCGGAGGGTGGAGGAAAATCGATCCCTCTTTGCCAGGGCGAGTGGACGCTGGGGAACGTAACATGGCGTGTTTCATTAAAGATACCCGCTTTTAATGAATTTAACGATAGGATCCCGGGATCGTCGCGCTCGCCCTTTGCCAAAGACAAATATTCGTTAGATATATGAATTTCGTGGAATTTGTTCGGCTCGTTTTTCCAAAAATAACGAGCCGCGTTTGCGACCTCGATCGAAGTGCACGTAGAAAATATAAAAAGAATAGACAAGAGTAACGATCCATATACAAATTCCACTTATTATAATAATATCCAGGTATTATTACAATATAATACTATTGTCCAGGTATATAACACTAATATCCATGGTGTTATTACAATGTAATACTATTACATTATAATAATATCATGGTATTATTACAATGTCTCCGTAATTCTGTCTATACAACGATAGAGCCTACGATAATCCATATTCTCCATTCGAAGTCTGTCTTCGCGCATAAGTCACGAAAAGGATCGTCGTCGAAGCGCGTTACGAAATCCTCGTATCGCGATTTCTCGCGTAGATTTCTTTCCTCCTTTCAAGTGGAAAATCAGAGAAGGACGTACGGCGAAAAGTAACTCAAAAATTCCCGCCACGTTCGAAAGCATTGCCTCGTGAGTTTAATATCACGATTTACAGCCGTGGAGATCTATTCAAGAAAGACTCCCCATATTAAACTCGATCGACCCCAGGATCTCGAGGGTCTCAATTCCGCATGAAATCGACCGGACATAAGTTCCTCGAATTGTATAACGCGAAGTATTAAAACCGCGTTCAAAGCCATAGCTTCGAGATGAAATTGAATCTCGAACGGAGGCAAGAATCGCGCTTCGACTTAATGAAATCGATCGAGCGCGCGAATCGAAGTCTAAAATCGAAGTCCTTTGGTGGGAAAAGTTCTGTTCCTGGCCAGCTTCGATCCGAGGATCGAGATCCCATCGCCGCCCTTAGTTTCGCGCTCGATCGAGCACAAACGCTCCGCGGGAGGAAGATGAATTTCCTCCTCTACATTTTATACCTCTCCGAGCGCACGGCAGGAAGGTCCGATCAAGGATAAAGCGAATGTGGTAATGGGTTATGCCCTTCGTTCACTTTTTTCATTTAAAAAGCGTCCCTTTTGGGACTCGCGCACTGCAGGGCTCGCGATGTTTCCAGACACAGACATAATCCAGACGCGAAATGAGCGAAACTGGAAAGCCAGGGGTAAAAAAGGGGGGGAGGCGGCCGCGGGCTCCCTTTGTAATAAAAACCCCGATGCGACGCCCACGGCGGTTTTACGGGCCGCTTATTTTCTACATCAACCGCGACTCCGGATACCGATCGTCTCCTCTGGCACCGCAATGAAATATAAACCGAGTTCTGATTAATTCGCTCGAAACCCTTTTTTCTTGCAAACCCACCGCAATTCCTCTTTCATCCAAAAGGTATTACGGGCGCCTTTGTCGAAGGACACATTTCTGGTGTAATATAGGAGTATGGCTGGTTTTTAATTGATAGTAATGGAGGAGCAAATGTCGATAATGCGAGTTAAGTGAAATTTATTGAACGAAAGTCGATATCTTTGCCTTTTAATCTAATCGTCGGCTGTTTCGGATGCGTCGTTACGCGAAAGATCGTCGATTATCAAAGGATCGATTAGGTCCTTTGATGACCATAGACTACGATGAAAATGCGGATGAAAGAAATTAATTCATCGTGGTTCTATGTAAAGCACGTTTGAATCGCGAATTCTTCGCTGTCGATGGTTAAACATCGAAAAAACCTTTAACCATTTCTTCGTTTCTACAACAATGCGAACAACGAATAATTCACTAAACACACTCTATCCACTGAAAACCGTTAAACCATCGCCGATCAGTATTGTAGATCGTTCTCCAATTTCAATTTCTAATCACTACTAATTAATCTCTCTATAAAAAAAAAAATCGCAAGATAAGAAGACGTGGAACGTAATTTTTCATAATTCCAGAGATCATTACCAATCAATCTCTCTATGAAAAAAAAAAATCGCAAGATAAGAAGTTGTGGAACGTATTTTTTCGTAATTCCAGAGATCATTACCAATCAATCTCTCTATGAAAAAAAAAATCGCAAGATAAGAAGACGTGGAACGTATTTTTTCGTAATTCCAGAGATCACTACCAATCAATCTCTCTATGAAAGAAAAAAAAATCACAAGATAAGAAGTTGTGGAACGTAATTTTTCGCAATTCCAGAGATCACACGCGTCGAGAAGAACCGCGTGGGACGAGTATCTCGTGTCTGCGCAAGGCGATCCTCAGCTCTTTTCCCTCTTTTTAACGGCACTTCGCACGCAGGTGTCGCGAGACACGCAGTGTTTTCCCTCCAACGCGGAGCCGAGAGGAAAAGGGGTTGGTTTCTCAAGGGGAAAAGGGGAGAGGAACGGAGCTCTTTGTGCGTGGAAGACGGGGGCCGTTTGAACGCGGTGCGTTTTATCGTCATTTCGTAGAGCGTCAGGCTCCTCTCTCTCTCTCTCTCCCCATCTCTCCCTCTCTCTCTTTGTAGATTACTTTCCCTTAGACCACTTTGGATTACTTCAGATCCTGCGGATTACTTTCTTCGTCTCTCCTCGTCTCGTTCTGCGCGCAGGAGACGTTGGAGTCGCACAAAGCGTGCATTAGTTCGCAGATCGGCGCGAGGCTCGAGCAGGAAATTTGGAAGGGAATCCGGATGGGAGGACGGAATGGAAAAGCGATAGCCGCAAGCGAGAGATTTTAATAAACCGAATGGAAAAGGGAGCAAAAGCGAGACGCGTCTCCCGTAGAAACTCTAGACTTCCGAGGAGCTTCTCCTTCTCCATCGCGGATTATTGAATTTTCCTTCACGAGTCTAAGGCTGTTCGACGCTTCTAAAACTATCTTCCTAAAAATATATTGGCTTGGAAACTATGAAGGGGGAAACTATGAATGAGAATAAAGAACGAAAAGCGCAATTTTTCATATTATTTATTATATTCGATTGAAATCATTCCCAATGAAATCTACGACTTCTTGCTAACGATTGGGCAAGTAAAAAAAATTCTTAGACGTTACTCTCCACTCTAGTGTCAATGAACAACGAAAAACCGATGGACCGCGAGCGTGAAATGGAAAACCACGTTTTTGTATTTCGAGCGCCATAAATGATAGACGCGACTCGCAATCTTCTCCATTATGACGCACCGTCCTTTCACACAGTCCCGCGGTTTTACAATCATACAACACGTTTCCAAATCGCGAATGATATCCTCGTTTCGAGGCTCGTAAACGCGGAGTGCCATTACAGAGACGAGGTCAAGGAGCGCTCCTCGAGGGGCGCTCCTCCGGATAAATGATCTTTCGAGATGAGAAAAGGCGAGCAGGAGTGCCAGCGTGGGTTTTAATAAACAGAGTGGCAGGACAGGGAGTGATCCGGCCGTAGGTGAGCGCGACGAGACCTCGGGCGGCTGGGTAAACATGGAGCACAACGAGGGTACAGCGTGTACCGAGGCCGCCTCGTGGAAATGGTAACGTTTCGAAGGTCCGAACGAGGTAGGAAGGCTTTATTTCTTTAATTTGTTCAACAAGAATCCTTTATCTTGCTCGATTCGGATTGGATTCTATTTAATGGTAATGGATATAGGCAAAAATTCCAGGAATGATTCTCGTGGAAATTGGATAAGAAAAGTGGAGGAAGGACGTGTATAGAAGTACGTACATTATGATTATTATAGGTACGTAGGAGATACGTATTATATTACTAACAATATATTACTAGCACATAATTATTCTTACGGATGAGTATAATGTATGAGTATAATGTATGTAGTAAAATGGTATTGGTAAAAATATGGTTTATCAAAAAATTGATAAATATATGGAGAATCGTTGAAACTATTGGCGATGAATGAGAGTCGAGGTTGTCTATCAAACTCTCTATCGAAGCACTCGATGCTCGAAACTCTCGCTCTAAAGTATACAACTGTGCTTCCGTCGATTTTATTCCACAATTAAAGCCTCATCGTAAAAAACTTGTTGTACATTTATGATTCAAAGTATCGTCCATCCTTGGCCGCAAAGCTTGATCGTAAAAAATTGGATGTACATTTATGATTCCAGATATCGTCCATCGTTGGCCACGATGGAGGCAAAGTTGCACACCTAAAAAATATTCTTATACTTAACGCTATTCCTACCAGCTATTTTCCAGACACGTTTAAACGTACCAAATATATCCTTAAAGAAAAAGAGAAGGAAGAAAAAGTGTCCTTATGCTGCAAGAAAATCACGAAGAATCTCAGAAGTGCCCGTGTTTGAAAATTCTACAATTTTTCGAAGAAAACACTGACTCGTGGTAGGAATAGTGTTAAAGATCCTTATAAAAGAATAAGGAAGCCTCTTAACTTATAAATCCAATATTACGTACGATCAGAGATATCCAGCGGAGCTGTGCTCCAAGGTAAATACCTTCGCGTTGTATCGACAGCGCTATATTGCGTAGGCGGTTATAAAGCGATTCGCAATTTTTTGTTTGTACAGGACCGATGGAAAACCGCAGTTTGCCTTTTCGGAAGATTCGCCCCGGCGACCGCCGCTGAAATGGACGATCGCATCGAATCGAAACCGCAGAGCCAACAAAGTCGCAAAAAACGTCTGCGCCTCGAATTCCAATTGGCGGATAGGTTTTCAAACGTCGGGCTTTTTAAGGATCGAATAAACGTCGAATAGAACATCAATATTTGGATATAACCGTATGTATATGCGTAGCTCGTTGGTGTCTAAGAAAAATATATTCGAAGGATCGTTATAACTATTCTCCTTGTACGTACCACTGTGCTCAATTTTACACGTAGACGAGATCATCAATCTCGATTGTCCACGTAAATATAAACACTCTAAGAGTAAACGAGTCAATGAAGATCGATCGAGCAAACGGTTATCAAGTATATATCGAGAATAACTCGGTCATAATGCATTAATTTGCACGCGTACATTAACCGAGAGTGGCTTTCTAATCATCGAAATTGAGACATTAAGATCGCACGCATGAGATCGTCGATTCGGATGATTGAATTAGAATTTACGATCTCCGTGCACGGAGTCAGCGGATGCGTGTATCGGTCGATCATAAATCCATAAGCGTGTTATTCAAAACACAACGGGAAACATTACGGCCTCAACCTCCGGCAATGAAATTTGCATATTTATCTAGCGCGCTATTGCGAGCCCCGGGAATTGTGATTTAAGATAAAATCGATATCGCGGATAGACGACGTTTTGCTCTGATCTCTCTTAATATTTGTTATTCGATATCACGATCCATCGTTCATAAGTATGTACTTTTAGATAAAGAAACTATGATACTCTTCCATGTCGCTTCTTTAATCACCTTTTATATACGATAAATAAATTTATCAACGAGAAATTTTAAATTATTCGTTGATGCACATCGTTATTTATACATATATATATAAATATATTTTTTACTTTATTTATACCTTATTCTTTTTATTTCATATATATATTTTTTCTGTATATACTTTATTTCTTTTATTTTATATATTTTTTTTACTTTCATTTACTTTTTACTTGATTACTTTTATTTTATAATATAATTCTATACGTTATTCGATACAAAATCTTTTTCGTCTTAAATTTGTACACTTTCTTACAAAGCATCGCCAATCGATCTCTTCCATCGATCACCGATGACAATTGGCCGCTAACAAAATCGTTGTTTCACCGAAAACCAACCGGTGAAATACGCGTTTGCGCCGTCCCTCGAAAACTCGCTTCTGTCGAAAACTGGCGGCCTAACGACGACGGACGTGAAGTTTCACAGACATTTCGATTCTCGTTCTTCGAGTTTCCGTCATCCGCGCAGAGCGTAAACGTTTATACAAGCTGCTCTTAACTCGGCGCCATTGCCCCTCCCGATCGCCTCATTAACCCGCAATTCTCCCGGTTAATGGACGGATTTTAACGAGGAAAACAATGCAGCGGGAAGGCATGGCGATCCAACCGGCTGTATAAACAATCGAAACGTTGGCCGACGCCACAATAAGAGGAATGAGATCCACGAAAATTCTGTTCGACAAACGGACACCGTCCAATTGCAAATAAACACTTTTCTTTTTCAAGCTGGAATACACCAATCGAGTCTTCTCTCTCTCTTTCAGACATTCTCTTGAATATAATTTACGTTTGTTTATCGCTATTTATACATGTTCTTCGAATAATACTTAGCTTGAGAGAGAAACGAAGAGGATTAGGAATAATTCTTATTCCAAAGAAGATAACGAATTATGCAAATTTTTTTTTTCATGGAAAATACCTTGATCCTAAGATGAAGTGGGTCGACAAAAAGCTCCACGAAATCCCACGAAAGTCTCTGGTGTAGGAAAATTAAAGATTCGTCTTGGGGATTGCGAGTGGCTCGCGGAAAATTATGGATTATGGAATCGCGAATGAGAGGCGATAGCCGTTGAAATTCTCGGTTGTAAAATGTTCTCGGTGTAGCGCAACTTGTAAATGCTAATCGCGTTTCTCGCGCCGTGTATCCAGCGCGTAATCTTTGAGAATCGTTAATTGCAAGGATTCACGGTTCAAGAAACCGCACGTGTGTTTTGCATTTCCGGCCGGCTTAGGAACACGGCGCGATTGCATAATTCGGGAGGAAAATGAAAGTACAGGCCGAGTCACATTATTTTGCTTTAAACGCGTTTTCGATTTCGCGATTCGATACGCCCCTGCACGAAGCACGTGTGTAGGTCATTTTGCGAACAGGAAAATGCACTTCCTGTTTTGAGACTTTCGAGCTTTCTACCGTATGCGAATTGTTGTGATATTCATCGAACGAAACGAACGAGTACTGGTATTACGCTCATTGCAGTACTCGTTTCAAATTACGATTTATGTGTATTTTCCCCCAAAACATGGAATAGCATGAAAGCTTTAAAGATACGTTACCTTGATTAGGTATAGTATTCGAATATCATTTTATTATACTTTACCACCAAAAAGAATGCTGTCCAATTTAAAATTTAAATAGTATCCATCGTACAAATATTTTTATCAACAATTTTTTGCTTCTCAAATTATGAGAAATTAAACGAACGCTAAGATATTATAAACAAATATATACACGATATCCGCTGGACAATAATAGAAGGTCCATGGTTCAACTTTTGCAATATTTTAGGCGTGAAAAATATTATATTTGTCTATAAAGTGTAAAAAGAACCCCTTTAATATCCCCTTCTAATTTTTCCCCTTTAATTTTAATTTTAAGGAAAAAGCTACGCGAAAAAGCTTCCCAGACGCGCGCGCACTTTTTTCCTCTCTCCGTGGAGTTGATAAAATGAGAAATTTTATTTGGGTCACCCAGTATGTCGGAGCTGTTTGAGGCCGCATCCTCAAAGTCGGCTGCGGAGAAACGTGGAAGAAAGGGAAGGCTTTTTGCGAAGAACATAGGAGATACTTTCGCGATAATGAGCAAAAGCCACGCTCCGCTCCGCCTTCTGAAACGTGGGAAGGCGAATGCGACAAAGCAGAGAAACCACTAGGCACGTTTTCCTTCTCGATCGATTTCCTTCGCAGCTAAGACTGTTTCGGTCGTGCAAAATACTCGCGATAAATATTTACCCTAAACTATTCGCGTACAAATTCCAGCGATCATCTGCATTTCGAACAAAAATTTCGTATCCTCGATCATCGATCGTTCATTATTATTCTAGTATATATTCTAGTATATAGTATATAGTATATACTATTCTAGTATATATTTCTAGAGTATTATTATCATTGTATTTCTCATACACCACTATCCTCGATTTATTCATAAATCGTACCTACAGATTTTTCCTACAAGTTTCATTTTAAGATACAATCAATAAAAGCAAACTCGGATAAACCATTAGAAATAACAATGTGGATTTCTAGCTCACAAACTAAACGTCACGGTGCGCTGTTATTTATTAGTCTCAGGAATCATACAAATAGTCACTGTTGAGTGAGCGAAAATTAAAGTGGCGAAACTTACGACTTTCGTAAAGGAAAAAAACTAGAATCGTTAGAAGTAGATTTTACAACGCCCTTGAATTCTCATAATTTTCGCGAATTCGATCTCCCAATTTTATTCACCCAACCGTGTCCGTGATTGGCTCAAAAAAAAAATCCATTGTTTTACTCCAAGCGGTTATGCGAGAGGGAAAAAGTTCTTTTCGGGTGGCTTAAAGGTGGCCAAAAGCCGGAAGCTCGGCCAGAAAGTTCCACTGATCCGCATGAAATGAGTCCGGCGAGCAAAAAGGGGCAAATGGAGATTCAGTGGCGCAGAAATACGAATTACTCAGCGTGCACTTTCTTATCTTATCGGCCGAACGACCGCTCGCGCGTAAAGCCGATGCACCGGCGCGATTCATCTTCAAGTTGCACGTTTCTTTCCTGGTTGCGCGCGGCGCAGTGGTTCGCAGTGCGAATACATTGGCCAAAAGCTATATATAATACACTCGTATCTATCAGATATCGATTATCAAAATAGATCGAAATCTATTAGGGGAGATAAATGATTTATACGATGGAGAGCACGCTATTTATTTAATTCTCCATCTGGTTTTATGCGACTGGAAATTCAGTCGACCAGTCCACTTGTTATGCGTGGAACATGAGTATCTTCTGATCGAGGTTGCGTGGCTAAATAATTAAAGATGAATACTAAATTCCACAATTTTATATCCAATTGATATTATAAAACTGTAAGAATAAGATGGTGAATTATATAAAATCGAGACAAATCTGTGGAGACTGTGGAGTTTTGTGAGACTTTGTGCAATTTTTCTTAATTCGATATACCTCACCGGGTTATCCTTACAATCTTCTAATATATATTTATATTATATACTCTAATATTTTTATTAAAAAAATGTAGAACTTAGTATTCACGAATCCCAAAACGAGCAAAGTGTTAGGAGTACATATGGCAAAATCTATCATCATCTATCTCTTTCAAGAGTGTCTTTAGATCTATTATCGTTGCCTTAAAAAATGTCGGTTCGTACAAATCGAGGGACGTCTTTGTATTTTGGCCACGGGCATCGGAATTCTGAACCACTGTGCGTCGTGGCGGAAGACGAGAGCGACGTTATCGATGCTCCAGGTCTCGAGATAATCGCTGGACGAATCCTGCGCCCCGGGGACTCGCGATAACGCGACTCGACACGACGCACCAGCGAGGTTTTGCGATGGAAGAGGATCTACCGACGCGTTCGCTGCCAAGACAATTCCGTATGTTTTCAAACGCAAGCCTCGTGAGCCATGCGCGCTGCTATTTTGCTTTCAAAGGCGTGGAAAAATCGTTCGTCATATTTCTACGGGTAAAAAAGTGATTAAGGTTAAAAAGTTTTTTTTTATTACCCTCGCGTAATTTTAAGCGTAATGATATTATTATATATAGTACCTGAGAATTGATTATGCAACTATAACAAGTCGATGGATAGTCCCACTTCTCTTTGATGGCCACATTACAAGTTATCCCTAAGGAAATAAAAATGATCTCGAATTTTGAATTTGGTCCATTTGGATTCGCGGATATATTAGATCTTCGATATATCAATGTTAGATATATAGATATAATAGGCAGATATATTAATATTAGATATAAAATTTGCTTCCGCCCGTTTCTTTCCAAAATTCGAGGCTACATCTCAAAAAAAACTAATTATACATTTATAATTCAAAATATTGTCCATCGCATTAAAAAAAAAACTGCTAATCCTTGGAAGTTATCTACAAATCGCTCCAATTTCTTTTACTTCCCAAAGCAGCGCGAACAAACTCACGCACCTAATAATTCGACGCATAGAAAATCAATATCAAATCCCACGATATCGATAATACTTTCCCGATAAAACACGACACGATCACCCCCAGCAATTCCACCCTCAAACCACGAAAGCTTGCCCACGCCTAGCACACGAGAAACAGCGAGGAGCTCAGCGCAAGTCTCAAAACGATCACGACACTGCCTTGCACCTTTGCACCGCTGCATCACCAAGATTCTCATCTTACGGACTCTCAACATGTCCCCTCGACATCCATTGGCCCTATTCCGCTCCCCTGCAGTCAGTAAAAGGAGCATCCAGGGTAGGATGCAAAACTATAAACCGTCGCGGCACCGTGTCGCCTCTTCGCGCCATTGTATCGCGCCGATTGCCATCTTATTGGCCATCCGCGCACCTCCTCGAGGCTCGCTTTCCTTCCTCCTTTCTTTCAGCGCGTCATCGCGATCGCTATCGCGCTAACCTGTCGCCAATTTCCACCGCGAAAGACTCCTGCAAAGGGGTTGATCGAGTCGATCCGAGCGACGACTCGACGTCGCAGTCGCGAGGGCGGATGGCCGATAAAATGCGGCTTCCGATAACTGTTCCGGGGGACGTCCCATTTCCGGGAATAGCATTAATTGTCCCGAGGGATCGGCAGTTTTCCCATTCGGCCAGAAATGGGATTCGCCTCTATCGACTTTACGGACAGCCCTACCTGCTGGCTTATGGTAAAAAAGGATCGGGACGACGCGGAAGCTCCTCTCGACGTTAATGTCCCTTCGAGACGGACGGGGCGGGTAACGATCGCCCGGCGCCGATGGACGAGCGGAATTACGTAAGGAGATCGTCCTTAGAGGAGGAAAGTGCATCCTTCCGGTGGCCTTGGGTATTTTTTAAAGAGAAAGTGTCGCGCTCTTGCTCTCGCGCGGGAGAACCTCTCTTGCGAACGATTCTTTGGAATTTTTCTAGATCGCAGAATGGAATTGGGAGGAACCTCTCTTGCGAACGTTTCTTTGGAATTTTTCTAGATCATAGAATGGAATTGGAGGGAACCTCTCTTCGCGACCGTTTCTTTGGAATTTTTCTAGATCATAGAATGGAATTGGGAGGACCTCTCTTGCGAACGTTTCTTTGGAATTTTTCTAGATCATAGAATGGAATTGGAGGGAACCTCTCTTGCGAATGTTTCTTTGGAATTTTTCTAGATTATAGAATGGAATTGGGAGGAACCTCTCTTGCGAACGTTTCTTTGGAATTTTTCTAGATTATAGAATGGAATTGGAGGGAACCTCTCTTGCTAAGGTTTCTTTGGAATTTTTCTAGATCATAGAATGGAATTGGAGGGAACCTCTCTTGCGAACGTTTCTTTGGAATTTTTCTAGATCATAGAATGGAATTGGAGGAAACCTCTCTTTGCGACCGTTTCTTTGGAATTTTTCTAGATCATAGAATGGAATTGGAGGGAACCTCTCTTGCGAACGTTTCTTTGGAATTTTTCTAGATCATAGAATGGAATTGGAGGGAACCTCTCTTCGCGACCGTTTCTTTGGAATTTTTCTAGATCGCAGAATGGAATTAGAAGGAACCTCTCTTTGCGACCGTTTCTTTGGAATTTTTCTAGATCGCAGAATTTTTCTATAGGGTGAACCATCTACTGGTTTGTTTTTAAATTATAGGATATACCAACACTGGTGTGGCCGGTTTGTTTGAAATTTGAACAGCTCTTTTCACTCTTAAATCCGAGACTTCAACCTTCGCGATAAATAAAAATCTTGTTTTAAGTATCCATGTACACTCATTATATAGCGTTTTTAAGAACAAACTTTTAAAGGACCCACCCTTTAGCTCGCAATAATTTCTAGATCCACGTCTCACCGATATTCCTGCGCAGATACATATTCCCAATGTCCAGCCGCAGATGGTCCTCCATAGCGCCCAAAATCAGCGACCAGGAAAGCTCGTTAGGGCTCGAAGGACGTAGCGAGAGAGAAAACTCGAGAGAGGAGCGAAGTCGCAAAGGAAGCGACTCCCGGGAGGAGGGAAGCGGTGGGAAAACACGCGTGCTCGAATTGCACAGGGCAACGGTGTGTACTGAGCTGTATTTTACGGGGCGTGCACGGGGAGAATATCGAGACTATCGACGCTCCGGTCGTTCGACGTGCGACGCAACGCGAGGAGAGTTCCTTCTCTCTTATCGTCGCAGCCTCGAAGCTCGCGTGTCGCATGGCGCGGCTCGAAAACTCGCGAAAGTGGAGTAGGAAGTCCGAAATGATGGATATTTGGTGAGAGAGAACGATTGAGGTGCGCAAAGGTTAACGAGAGAACGATCGGTTGAGACCCCTTGGCTTTGCTCTAAGATTGGAAAGGAGTTGCGTTTTAATCGCAAAAGTGATTGATTTAAGAGCAACCCGGTGTTGATCTATGGTATTTCTTATCGGTGGCATAGCTATGTAGAAACTTCGTGAGAATATGGTATTAAGGTTCGAGATATGGAATACAAGGTGATACGAGTTAGGAGCGAACGCGTATAACCGATTACTCGAGAGAACCACGAAAGATACTTTGGTTCGGTACAGGAGGATTGAAAAGAAATCAAGGGATGCTCCGTTGGAAGATTCCGCGTATGGAATCGACACGGTAGAATCCTGCAGAAAAATCAAGGTCCACTTTGGCCAGCGATCTCTGCAAAAAAACCAGAAAAACTCGTCGTACCTCGGAGTCACCGTAAAAAAATCCAATGATCCTCTGTGAAGATTCTACATCTCGAATAGACGCGACAGAATCCTCCGGAAGAACCAAAGTTCACTCTGACCAGCGATCCCAAAAAAATCACAAAAAACCGATCCTCGTTCCTCCCACTCGGCATAAAAAAATCCAATAGTCCTCTTTGAAGATTCTACATCTCGAATAGACGCGATAGAAGACCTCCGGAAGAATCAAACTCCACTCTGGCCAACGATCCCAAAAAAAATCACAAAAAACCGATCCTCGTACCTCTCACTTACCGTGAAAAAAAAAATCCAATGACCCTCTTCGAAGATTCCACATCTCTAATAACCATCATAGGATCCTCCGTAAGATTCAAACTCCACTCTGGTCAACGATCCCAAAAAAAATCACAAAAAAAACCGATCCTCGTACCTCTCACTTACCGTGAAAAAAAAAATCCAATGACCCTCTTCGAAGATTCCACATCTCTAATAACCATCATAGGATCCTCTAAAAAAATCAAAATCCACTTTCCTCGATAGATCCAAGCGCTGTCGCCAGAAGGACGCCGCCAAAAATGAGCGAACAGCGGCCGTGCCAAATGGATGAACGATCCATGCGCGATTTATGAGACGGCCTCCCCGCCGCTGCTACGCCCGATCCGGAGCCGGCGTATTAATCTCCAAGTCTTTACTCGCACCGACGTGGCCGCCGGAATCGTAATTCACGGCGCTCCTCGGCTGTGTACACGCGTTTACCTCGCTCCGCTCGCGGCCTTTAATGCCCGTCAGCGATGCACTCGCTGGAACGAACCTGCGAGCTGCATCGCGGGTCGAAGGGCCACGCCTGGTTGCCCGCGAGAGTCGATTTGACTCTTGACCACGACCCTCCCCCCCCCCCGCGCCTGATTTTGACATCTCCGATTGGAAAAACGCCGCGCGCCTTTCGTCCCGCTGCGAATCCTGGGGACGCGTATTCTCGGCCTGATCCTTTCGCTTTTTCGTACTGCGCACAGGAATTGATCGTTGATCGTTTTCGTTTTCGTTTATAATGATATTATTGAGATTTAATAACTGGAGAATAATGTGGTCTATGCGAGCATTGAATAGTACCCAGATGTTGTGTGGTTTGGTATGGAGGAAAATCATTCCTTATTTCATACAATTATATATTATTGCAATTGTATCAATTATAGAGATTTATTTTGTAATAGGGTATTCGCTGCTATGCGTGTTCCTTTTTTACTTGATCGTGCGGGAGAGTAGATTTATGGATGAAGGTGTATTCTGCATATGTTTAAGTTATGTTTCGTGTTTATTTATGCTGGTACTTATGTTTTATATTATTTGAATTATTGTATTAGAATCATGATTCGTGATAGAAGTTATACTTGTTCTCGCGATAAATGGACGGATAGCTCTAGAAGTATTTTATACAAATTTAGAGGAAGGATTACGATTGATGTGTACGGGAATCCATTTGATCCTTTGTGTACGTTCAAGAAAATAAGCGAGATCCTAAGAAGAAGCATAACCACAAATTTAAGGAATTTTCTCAAGAATTTACGAAATCCATCATTTTTATCGAAAAAAAAAAACAACCGTCGTTATACGCAAGGAAGGAGCAACCTATATTAACAGACAAGTCGAGAATCCCTAAATATCATGAAAGAGGATAGACGTACGAAAGAGCGAGTTGATTCGCGGAAAGGTGGCGAAGCTCCTCGTGCATCGACTTACTTATTCCCAAAACGTCGGCGGCGCGCCACCGCGAAAACAGTATTTGTTCCCGGAAGGAGCGTCAGCTAAAACGTTCGTTGGCAGGAATTCCAAAGGCGAGGAGCTCGTTGCGAATTTTTCATATCGCCCTGTTTCTTTTTTTTTTCCACCTCCTCCTCCTCCTCCTTTTTCGTAGGCCGCCTCCACGTCGAGGGTGTTCCGCCCTCTTTGAAAGCCAGCCAACGATTCGTTCCGCGCGATATCTTCCCTTGAAAAATGTCGGCGGCTCCGCGCTTCTTTCCGTCCTTCGCTCTCCTTCGTACCGCCAAGGACGATAAGGGAGGACGATAAGGAAGGCTCGAAAGTGGTTCAAAGGGATAAAAGCTTGGAATTAACGAGCATAAAGGAACCAAGGGATAGCGCGCGTAAAAGAATTAAAATCCCTGGGACTCACGGAATTGCAAATAGTCCTTTATCTTTTTCTTTATATCCACTTTTATCCAATTTTTTGCATCGACAATTCGTCCATCGAACTCGAGAAGCAAAGGAATCTTTATCGAATTCGAGAGATCGTCATACACCAGGCACCAAACGCGGGACCCTCGCGAAAAGCACGATCCTTCCTTCGAGGCGAATAAACGATTTAATTAGAGAGGAAGAGAGTCGCAATAATCGTTGAAGGTGCCTGGACCTTCGTAAAGGTAGACGGGGAGACAGTTTTAAAGGGATATAGTGTTACATCCCGAAGACGAAGAGACTCGAAGCTGCTAATACAGCCGGCATCCGACACCAGCCTCGTTCGAGGAATACGCAGCCGCGGTGTACCGTTACTCGCGCTGCCCGCTTTGCCATTCTGGATTATATTGTGCAAAGTGAACAGGATAGGCCGTTTCGATCTTTCGAGAGCCTCGTTGAAGCGCGGTCTATCCAGTTACACCGGTGGCTCTTAAAGTTTTCAGTGACGAGCCGCTTCCCTCAAACCGATAATACATCCTGCAAATGCTTTCTCTCGCTCACAGACGAGTACCTGTACGAGGCGAGCGTTTTTTTCCCCTTTTTTTTTTGTGAAGACGAAACACCAATTTTGAATGGAAAAGTGGAAAAATGTTGTTCAAAGTATCGACCATTGTCATTTTGACACATTGTCTCGGATGAACCCACGATTTTCTCCGTTCAGGATTCTTAAAATAAATCCATTTTCCATCGCCAGCAACGATTCGATGCAAAACCGATTTCCTTACTTCTCGATAACTTCGAGAGTAAACATTTCGAAATGGAACAACGAGACTTATTAGCACCCTTTATACTTTAATTGCCCCCTCTGGTTTCTTTAGAATTTCAGTCGACCATATCGACACTCTTGCAGGGACTCGGGAAACAATGTTTCCTCGCTTCCCATTTTCCGGAGCGGGAAAATCCAAAATCCTCGTTTACCTTCCAAAGCGACGCGCTCTTCGGATTCGTCCGGCGGCCATCGTTCGGCGCGTTATTTCCTCGCTGTAAAAATACGACAAAGCCCACGTTCGAAAGTCCCAGCGGCGCACGTCGAGTTTCTCGAACGCAGAATTAGCAATCTCCGGTCCAGCAGCGCCTCGTCATCTGGCAAACATTTTTTCCCCGGCCCGCGGCCTGTATTTTCCCGGGCGCGCCTTCAAAGAGCGCCGCCGTTGCGCGGTTTTAACCGACGGCCCGTTACTTCCAGCAAAATGTTGGCCGCGGTAAGTGCGAAATAAACCGGCGGCCCTCCTACGCCCCGCGGCTGCACCTCCTGCACTTTTTTCCTTTACGACGCGGACATAAAGCCGGCCCAACCGACAAATTAGGTTCCGCGAGGGCGAGAATGAAGTTTTCGGCCGGCGCGACTCGGATCTCGTTTCGCCACGATGCGTACGCAGCCCGTGCGCGCACTTCGTTCGCAGCGATCGGTGCGCTGGATATGCTTTCTGGATGTTTGCAGGCCTGAAAAAGGGGTTGGGCATGTTGGAAGCGTGATAGAATTTTAGGCATTGTTTTATTTTTTTTTTTATCGTGTTTAATATTTGCGGTTATTGTGATTCGTTGCTTTGTGGATGTTTGCAGTGGTGAGAAGGGGATTGGGTATGTTGGAAGCGTGATAGAATTTTAGACATTGTTTTATTTATTTTTTTATCGTGTTTAATATTCGCTGTTCTGTTGTTTTTGTAATTTGTTGCTTTGTGGATGTTTGTAGGGCTGAGAAGGGGTTGGGCATGTTGGAAGCGTGATAGAATTTTAGGCATTGTTTTATTTATTTTTTTATCGTGTTTAATATTCGCTGTTCTCTTGTTTTTGTAATTTGTTGCTTTGTGGATGTTTGTAGGGCTGAAAAAGGGGTTGGGCATGTTGGAAGCGTGATAGAATTTTAGACATTGTTTTATTTATTTTTTTATCGTGTTTAATATTCGCTGTTCTGTTGTTTTTGTAATTTGTTGCTTTGTGGATGTTTGTAGGGCTGAAAAGGGGTTGGGCATGTTGGAAGCGTGATAGAATTTTAGGCATTGTTTTATTTATTTTTTTATCGTATTTAATACTCGCTGTTTTGCGGTTATTGTAATTCGTTGCTTTGTGGATGTTTTCAGTGCTGAGGAGAGGTTGTGCAGTATTTACTTCGTTTCTCATGTTATTTCATATTCGCTATTTTATTGTCATTTTATCTCGTTGTTTTCCAAGGCGTTAAGGAATGGTAGGCCACGCTAGAAGCGTGATAGAACATTAGACAATATTATATATATATCTATTTTTCATTCGATTCGTTATTCTATCATTACTCTAACCCTATTATAACTTAAATCCCACTCGTCAAATTATATTCGCCACAACCTGCGTAATTCACGGATTTTTCTTGACTCCGCACGCGTCGGTCCGTCAGCATCGCCATGACGATACTAAAAATTATCGTGGGTTATCGACAACCGCGCAAACGCGAGCCCCGAGTAATCCGCCTTCTTCGTATAAACTCGTCGCGCTCGATCCGGTATTTCGTTTTTCAAATATCAATGTAACGCCGCGTTCTTCGTTACACATCGAATCGTCGAACCGCCCACGCACGTCGGTTCGAATCCCATTTTAATAAACCCGCGAGCCATCGGGCCGTTCGCGGCGTTTTCCAGCGGCAATATCTCCGCGCTGCGTTAAGCCCGTGATAAACCACGCTGGGATATTTTTCCGCTATCTCCGGCCGCCGGTTACGTTCAGTGGCGCCAATACTCGCTCAGGTTTACCGTGGGTCCACAAAAGCGCCGTTACAAAGCGGCGCGCTTAAAGCAAAAACACTTAACCCCGGCTAACGCAAAGCGGGTCGCGCTCTGTATTAACACTTTCCCTGGCAATTGATGCTGCGCGATTTCTGGGAAGGAGGAGCGTACCAAAGGTACGCGCCTTTCGAATGGATTGGGTGTAGAATTCTAGGAACTCCTGGTTTCGATTCTAGAAAGAGGAAAAGATCGTGGAAGTGCAAGGATCAGGTTTATTATCAGGTGTACCGGTATGAAGTGAGCGTTGAGATACAAGTATGTCGATAGGGAGCATTTGTCGCGAACGAGCCTTAATTTTTTCTTCGTTTCGCCGATGTGACATCTGTCAAACATATTTAATATACATCGAGTCGCTGAATAAGCAACATCATATTTTTTCATCGTGTTAAAAATGTCGAATTTTTTTACCGGATGATTCGCGGAAAGCATTAATTTTTTGTTTTTTTGAATAAAATTTGTATACTTTCCCATTCAAAATTGGTGTTTCATTTTCACAAAAAAAAAGCTCGCTTCCTACCGGTACACCCGGATTAGTCTATGAAAGACTAATCATCAGACCTGATTTTCCAGCGATGCTCCAATTCTCTTTTGCATATCCCGTACTCGATGTTCATCCATTATTATTCCACGCAATCCTCTTTCCATCCCACAAGAGGAAGGTATCGCGAAAGCAAAAATTGAGTTCATTGTCCGCGAGGAAGGGAGGGGGGATTTTAAAAGTGTCCCCAAGCGCACGACGGAGAATAACGGATTTTTATAACGTCCTTTCGATCCTCCGAGAGCAGAAAATCGCGCGAGAACGGGTATTAAGTTTATTATCCGCGAGGAAGGAGAGCACCTCGAGGTGCCCCAAGGCCCAAGACCGTTAAGGGCCTTAATGATAATACCAACGACAAGTTACGCCGGTCGGCTGGAGCGAAATCTTAGATGTTAATGCTGTCCAGTAGCCCCGTAAGCCGTACTTTACGACACGGCGAGGCAAGCCGTAAAATATTAATTGAAGCAGATAGCGGTGTAACACGCCAGGCACGGGATACCTTGGACGCTCCGAGGATTTATCGAAAACTGGTGGAGCCAGGTACGTCTCGTCGAACACCAATATCCAACTAGCCGTCCTTTCCCGGAGATCGCAGCGGAGCGTTGATTATTCGCGCTAATTAGTCGCAGGTCGAGTCGCGGAAATCTTAGGAAGGAGGCGACTCCTTTCGATTCAGGAATTCTGGACGATCGTTGGCAGGATGCAGACGCGGTTTGTGTATTCGTTATTGTGCATTGATTTGCAGTGCTGACGTTGTTACGTCATTTGTGTACTCATGCGAGATGCTGATAAGGCGGAGAATGGAAGAGGAGTTGGTTGCTTTACGAATGGAAGAAGAAGCGGTTGTCATAAATTTATATTATATCAAAATTAGTTAATCGAAACCGTCGGTTGGAAAAATATGAATGGCAAGTATATTTGGAAGGAGCTGTAAGTTGTAAAAAAACTGGTCGATTTCAATTTAACAGATAAAGATTACGCGTAACCTATTACTTTGTATTGCACAGAAACGCGTATAAAATGATTGAGACCACTATTATTTTCACTGAAAGTACTCTATATTTATATCCATATTTTCTTCACTGAAGTACTCTATATTTATATCCAAATTTTCTCCGCTGAAAGTACCCTATATTTATATGCAAATTTTCTTCACTCAAAGTACCCTATATTTATATCCATATTTTCTCCACTATAATTACTTTATATTTATATCCATATTTTCTTCACTCAAAGTACCCTATATTTATATCCATATTTTCTCCACTAAAATTACTTTATATTTATATCCATATTTTCTTCACTCAAAGTACCCTATATTTATATCCATATTTTCTCCACTCAAATTGCTTTATATTTATATCCACATTTTCCACGCTAGTCAAAGTACAAAATATTGCGAGCAACGTTTCTATCCCCAAAACCAACCCGTGCTCCAATAACGACACTTCAATGTTTACTAAAAAATCCGAGATCCGGGAGAAAATCGATTTGATTTTCTAGACGATCCGAAGGCGGAGCTGCGGATAATGTCGTCGTAAAGGAAGGACGGAGGGAGAAAGGAAGAAACGGGCTGGAGCGGTGCGACACTCGCAATTTCCATCACTAACGAACCTAAAAGCGACTTAGGCCGGCCGTGCTTCGAGTTCAATGGTCACGCCGGCGTTAAAGAGCCGCTCTTGCCTGCCGGCTGGGACGCAGAAATACCGAGGCGTATGATTCTAAGTGCTTCGTAATAGACTTTCGAGAAACAGGCGCTTTTAGAATTTCACCGAGGGTGATTCACCCCCCGCTCACGTGAGAATGCTCCGCCAGGGCCGAGGGAGGGGGCAGCGAGATTTCGGGACGAGCCCGTATGGCTGCAGCTGCCAGCGCGATATGCGAGGTCCGCTGGTGAAGCGGGAAAATTTGAAAACCGCTGTATTCGAATCAGATTTCAAGGCGCATACAAGGTTTTTTCGTGAAGCGGGAAAATTTGAAAACCGCTGTATTCGAATCAGATTTCAAGGCGCATACAAGGTTTTTCGTGAAGCGGAAAAATTTGAAAACCGCTGTATTCGAATCAGATTTCAAGGCGCATACAAGGTTTTTTCGTGAAGCGGGAAAATTTGAAAACCGCTGTATTCGAATCAGATTTCAAGGCGCATACAAGGTTTTTTGGTGAAACGCGAGAATTTGAAAGGTGCTGTATTTCAATCAGATTTCATGGCGTATACGAGGTTTTTTGGTGAAACTGGAGAATTTAGAAGCTGTATTTAAATCAGATTTTATGGCGCATACGAGGTTTTTTGGTGAAACGAGGGAATTTGAAAACCGCTGTAGCCAAATAAATCTTTATGATATACGCGGGTTCGGACAGTGAGGGGAGAAGATTTGAAAACTGCTCTTTTTAAATAAGTATCTATTTTAATATAAATATTTACACGTCCTATCGAGTAAAATACACGATTTTATTTTTAAATATATAAGTACTTGGTAGTCATTACGATTCGCGTAGCGACGAACTTTCCGAAACGATTCAATACGCAAAGCACGATTTGCGAGGGGCCACTGTTCCACGTTTATAGAATGGCATTAAACGACTAATAATATGTCATCGAATTCGCACACTCGTCCAAACGTCGAATAAATAACCGAGCTCATAATTTTCCCGCTTCACCGACAGATCCCGTACAATGCGGCCCCTTGTGGCCGAAAGGCACGCCAATTGTTACGACGATCGTTACGAGTTAATGAGAATCTTCTCCGAACGTCTAAATGCGTCCACGGTAAATTTGGATCGAATGCAACCGCCGCTCGAGATAAGATTCCACGTGGCTTCGCGTTCTCCGTCTTCTTCGACGAGGGCGTCTTATTTCAATCCCACGCAGGTGAAGACCCGCCTTTAGAAACTCCCTTGGCGACTTTGGAAGTCCCTTTATTACCGTGAAGTCACGTCATTACCTTGCGCACGAGGAACATTTGATTCTAGAAATTACTTTGCCACGGTAGAACGACGAAACGCGCGGATTTTTTTGCGAAGACCGCCCTGGAAAGTTTTAATATAATATACGATGGAAAGGAATGTCGATCCCAAGCGTATCAGAATGTTTTTTATAAACCAACCGTGTTACGTTTCACGTTTGAAAGTTTGATAACAAGAGTATATTTTAGACTTCGAGAACAGTTCACAAAAAATCTCCTATTAATATTAATCGATCTTACGAGGTAAAAAAATTCGTTGCGCGCATTTTCAAAAATTTGCCAAATGTCTTGAATCACCAAATCTGCTCTATTTTAATGGATAACTAACGGATATGGTTTTGGAGAATAAAATCACTCCTAATAAATACAGAACGGTCTAATGATAGTCAAATATAAATCAATCGAGTCAAAATATAAATCCAGCACGATACAACGAAATCTTATGGAGGAAGCAACTTGCTCTATAAAATACTATAAATTTCTTGCTTGTTCTATAAAATATAGAACGGTCTAATGATAGTCAAATATAAATCCAGTACGATACAACGAAATCTTATGGAGAAAGCAACTTGCTCTATAAAATACTATAAATTTCTTGCTTGTTCCATAAAATAGAGAACGGTCTAATGATAGTCAAATATAAATCCAGTACGATAGAGCGAAATCTTATCGAGGATGCAACTTGCTCTACAAAATACTATAAATTTCTTGCTTGTTCCATAAAATATAGAACGGTCTAATGATAGTCAAATATAAATCCAGTACGATAGAACGAAATCTTATCGAGGATGCAACTCGCCCGGGAACCTGCCCTCGGCATGTGCTTAGCTTAAATTATAATGCAATTAGGGTGACTACCGGCCGACAATGGCAAACATCGCCGTGCCTTTGCGGCATTGAGCAATAGCCGATGCCAAGGAATGGCACGGCATTTGCTTGGAATGCGCACTTGAACCTCGCCGCCAGAGCGACAAATGAGATTGTATCCGAAACGTTTATTACCACCATAAGGAACGCGAATCGTCGACAAGTCATTTGTCCTTTTTATCTCGATCGGTCCTTGAAAAGTTCCACTCACATTTCCCCCCTCTTTGACCTATTCCTTCTGCTACATCTGTTTTCACGTTTAATCAGCGCCAGCTCTTTGCGTATTTCGTAATTTCGCAGCTCTTTGCGCGTTTCGCAATTTCGCAGAGGTCGCAGAAGCGCTTTTCGTTTCCCTGAGAAAAACAGGTAAAGCGTCTACCGCAAGGAACGAGCAGGAGGTCACGTTTACCACGTTTCCCAAGGCGTCCGAGACATCCGGCAGGTCGTGCAACTTCCTCACTCTTAAAGAGTCAATGTAAGAAGACGACCGTTACCTGAAAGCAGACAAATCGTTCCTCGAACAAGGAGTCAAGACACTCTGTGGAGCGTGTAACTTCCTCGTTCCTAAAGAGTCATTATAACGAGACGACCGATACCCGAGAGCGGCCAAATCGGTCTCTCTATTAGCTCTCGAGCCTCATCGCCAGGCTCTGCGAACGAGAATCCAAGAGACTCGATGGACGGTACCGCTTCCTTATTTTTAAGGAGTCTAAATAACAGGACAAGCCTTCCATCGAGAGCGGACAAATCGATCACTCCATTTGCTCTCGAGTACCAGCGGTTTGTTCCTCGAATGAGAATTCGAGACGCTCGATAGACCTTGCGACTTCCTTATTTTTCAGAAGTCGTAATAATAGCACAAGATTTCGTAGGACAAATCGATTCTTCTAATCGTTCTCAAGTATCAGCCTTAAATCATTCCTTAAATAAGAATTCGAGGCGCTCGATAGACCTTAGGATTACCTTATTTTTCAGAAATCAAAATAACTGAAAAGGCTTTCTTCGCGAGCAGACAAATCTATTTCTCTAATTGTTCTCAAGTATCAGCGGTTTGTTCCTCGAACAAGAATTCGAGGCGCTCGACAGACCTTACGACTTCCTTATTCTTCGGAAATCAAAATAACTGAAAAGGCTTTCTTCGCAAGCAGACAAATCTATTTCTCTACTTATTCTCAAGTATACGCGGTTTGTTCCTCGAACAAGAATTCGATGCGCTCGATAAACGTTACAACTTCCTTATTCTTCAAAAATCAAAATAACTGAAAAAGCTTTCTTCGCGAGCAGACAAATCTATTTCTCTAATTGTTCTCAAGTATCGCCTACTCGTTACTCGAACAAAAATTCGAGACCCTCAACCCCCTTATTCTTAGGGACTTGGCGCAGCAAGAAGAACGGTTAGCCCAGAGCGGATAAATGGGTTCCCCGATTCTTCTTACGCATCGTTATCTCGTTCCCCGAAGGAGGATTCGGGACACCCGGTAGTGCGTGGCTACGCGCAGGGAACTTCCTGGTTCCCAGGGCGTTATTCACGCGCGCTTCGCGGCCGGCCGAGTTGCGCGCATCTCCGCGAGGACTTCCACGTCGCGCGGCCGCGCCGTGGAAGATCAAAGTCACCCGTGCTAGATATTTCATCGCGGACGTCTGAGCGGCTGCCAAGACCGCCAAATGCGTCCGTCCGAGGATTTGCGGGCGGAAGTGGGTGAGAGGGAGCGAGAGGGAGCGAGTGTGCGAATGAGAAGGAGCGAGCATATGAGCGAGAGGGAACGTGTGTGCAAGCGAGTGAGCGCGACTTGGAATATGCGAGTGAGTAAATAAGAGAGAGCGACTGGGTGGGTGTGTGAATGAGTGAGAGAGAGAGAGAGGGAAAGAGAACAAGAAAGGCAGAGAGGGGGGGGGGGGGAGTAAAAGAGTGGGCGAATGAGTAAGAGAGAGAGAGATGTAATACGAGCGTGTTGGTAAGTAAAGGATAGAAAAAGGGGGAGAATAAGAGTGCGAGCGAGCGGGTGAATGAATGTGAAAAAGGAAGAGCGTTGGCGTGTGGGAGAGTGAGCGAGGGAAAGAGCGAGTAAATGAGAGTGAGAGAGAGAGACCGCATGATCGAACGTGTAAAGAAGACCTGAGAGGAGAAAAAGAGAGAGACGAAAAATCTCGGCGTTGCAGCATAAAGAGTCGCGTGCGAAGCGACTACCGCCCAGTTTCGACATATTTTACTTCCCTGATCGCGTTTTACCGGCCACTCAACGCCACGCCGGTCATCGACGAGATCCTGAATTTCCGTTCGTGCCTTATTAACCGTGGATAATTAACGGTGCAAAACGTAAGAAATAATATATCCAGTGTTCATGCGATGTCTTCGATTCCTTAACAGTTTCCCGTATAATCCTATATAACAAAGTTTCTCGTATAAGATTTCTTATATAATGAAGTTTCTCGGGGCACTCAAAACCCCTCTATTCACCCAATAACCTACATTCCTAAAATAAAGAATAGAAATTCTAATGATACACGAGGTATCCCATAATTCACGTAGAACGTGAAAATTTCAACAAAAGAGCGCCAGCAAAGCCATTCAGCCGATACACCATTCCACACGTAACCCTATACTATACACTTCTCGAATCAACCAGGAACGTACAATTTTTTCATTACAAACCTGTGTTTCCTATCAAAATGACTAACCACGCGAATTCTGGGACACCCTATGCAATCAATTCAACAGCCGCGAACAAAGCGACTATACAGTCAAAAAGCTTCTTTCCAGCACACCTACAATATCCAAAGCGTAAGGATTCGCTTGAAAATCGGAAGGAACGTGAAATTATTAAAAGCATTTTGCATTCGCTTCAGGGAAGCCCGTGCGCCCTGATTTCACTCGGATCGAACCGCCAAGCGGGATAATTCTTTGAGGCTCCGTTTCTCGAAAGCGCGTCGAGGGCACGGCTCCACCCAGGCGGGAGATATCGTCGGTTAGGAAAAGATCGATGCACCTTTCGATACTGGCGAGCGCGAAGAATAAGAGGCGGCACGAGTCGGCCTCGGTACAATGGAGGCATTTCCGTTCTCACGGGGCATTCGCCCTGGAACATCTCTCTTCCCGATCGGGACTTTTGACCCAGAACGAGGAGGAGCGTCTCGAGCACGAGGAAGCGGTAAATATAACGCCGTTTCAGCGGCGCGTGAAGGGGAAGCTTCGAGCGAGTGACAACGCGCGGAGCAGAAATAGTGGCGAACTGCAGGTGCCCCTCCGTGGGAAGCGACGCGCCAGCGGCTACCGCATTTTTGCCCTCTTCTTGCGCTCCTCTTTCTCTCCTCCCTAGATGCCCTCTGTCTCTCTTTCTCTCTCTCTTTCTCTCTCGCACACTCTCCTTCATCCGCTCTCTCTGTCTCCTGGATGGCTCCCAGGAGCGGATCTACGCGGAGATCGGTCATGAGAGCGACGTATCAACACTGTTCCTATCACGAGCGGTCAGTGATTTCTTTGAAAAATCGTAGAACTTTGAGGCGCGGCCGCTTCTGGGATTTTTCGTGATTTTCTCGCGGCGTACGGATCGATAAATTGATCCATCGACATTTTTCTTTCGTCCTCTTTTTCCGTAAGGATATATTTGGTACGCTTAAATCTGGCTGGAAAATGGCTGGTAGGAATAGTGTTAAGTCTATAACTTTACTTCCACTAGTTTTCCTATAGATAGATTTTGTTGTAGATGGCTAGTTTTATCGAAGCGTGATTTGTATGTAGTCCGAAAAATGGGAGAGAGTAGTGGTCAACGATGGACGTTACTTTGAATCGTAAATGTATAACCAGTTTTGTTACGATAAGGCCTCGAATTTGGGAAAAAAATTGTACAACTTATACCTTTGTATGGATTGTACAAAATTGTACAACCTATACCTTTGTATCGATTTAGGGTATCGAAAGGTGGAGTGTTTTTTTTGTTTATCCTTTTCCTTTTTCGGCCTAATCGAGAATAAGCGGATCGATCGACGAACGATGAGGGATCTCGTCCACGAGGAGGAGGATCCTCTTCCGCGCGGCACCCGGAAGAAAAAAATGGGACGACGGCGCCGACAAAGTGTGACGACTAAACGGTGTAATATCGCGATGAGGCGCGCGACGCCTGAAAAAACACTCGCAGAAACGGAAAGATAATCGTTTCCGGCGGATGTGCCACTCACCGAATCTCCGAAGCGACGAGCCGAAAGTGCATCTCTCTCCTCCTTCTCGTCCTTGACTTTCGATATTATTAGGTAACGAAGAAAAGTCCGTGTCGTCTCACTCGCGCAATCGCTTCGCTCCTCGATATCCGAACGCTTCATTATCTTACTCGATTCTCAAGCTTTGGAGTATTGGAAAAATTCGTTATATACAAAACAATGTCCATTATAAGTAAACATTCTTCAAATCAAAAAGTACACATCCAAAAAACAATTCTAAAAAAAAAAGTGAAAAATTCTTGAAACCGTCCGGGAATACTTATACCACATTTCGAAATCATCGTGCAACTCGTTGTACATAAAACACGAACCGCAAAAAATACAGAATAACGCGCGAAATGCTTTAAGATCTCTCGAAATGAACGCATCCTCGTATAACAAGTAACTGCGATTAAAATGTAGCGCTGAAAAACACCGATTTAATCCTTCACAAATACCAAAGTTATACGTGCGTAGCAGTAAACGTACTCGATGTACGTAAAATCACTTGTATCGATGAAACATCATCGAATAGGATAGCAATTATAGGAACAACGATCGAAAGGGTGGAGAAATTCCACCAAAAGGTCCACACTCCTTCCCCATCTCAATCCCATTAAAAAGCAGCCGAACTTTATCGATCGATCCGTGCATTTCTCTCGAGCATCGCCACCGAATATTCCCAAAGCGATGCGGTCGCCGGGACAGAAGTTTGGGAATTAATTTCGTAACCGTCGGTATCGATACGGTAATTGAATTCTGGCGGAAGCGCTTCCGCGGATGATGAATGGAGGTCGGCCGTCGCGCGATTTCCAGCGAGATAGTTTGTCTTCGTGCACGTCAGGCAGCCGTTGCTTCGAGTGGAGACGGGTGTTAGAAGGGCTCTAATTTTAAAGCAAACCGCCCTTTTTTTTTTCCTTTTTCATCTTCGTACACACGTAGGAATTCATTTGACGTCCGCGTTCGTTTTGAAGCCTTTTGAACCGCGGGCGCGCCTTCGAGGAGCGAGGAAATTTATTTTGATGCACCGCGCATCGCGCGATACCTCGTAACAAATTAAAGTGTTTACAGCGTATAAAGGTTGAAAGAGCGTTGGCGATATGAAGCGTAATACAGCGGGCCAGCGTTTCAAACTCGCTGGAAAATGCAAATTAATTTGCCGCGCTGTACCGGAAATTCGTCTACTTCTATTATATTCCGCGCGGCATTCTCCAAGCCCTCGTGCGCCGTGTAACTTGAATATTTTTAATTCGAATAAAATATCGCAAGGTTTTTCATTTTTACCCTTCCGTTGAAATAAATGTCGGAGCTTCCTAGGGAATTAATTTTCGAAGAACCTTACGTATAACAGGAATTATTCCATTTCGAAGTTTCATCCAGTATTTACGTATTCGTTTTCCAAGATCATACGGAAGTGAGAAAATCGTCGAGGAAAACTCCAAGAAGCGCGCGATTTATTTCCAAACCCTTATAAACGTCTTGGAAAAATCCTATCTGGTCCGTGATGAGTCACCATATATATGTATTCATTTTCCAAGATCATACGGAAGTGAGAAAATCGTCGAGAAGAATTCACACACGATTCATTTCCAAACAATTTCCAAACTCGTATAAATGCCTTTGAAAAATCCTATCTGGTCCGCGATGAGACACCATATATATGTATTCATTTTCCAAGATCATACGGGAGTGAGAAAATCGTCGTAAAAAATTCACACACGATTCATTTCCAAACCCTTATAAATATCTGAAAAATCGTATCTGGTCCGCGATGAGTCACCATTCATAATATCTATATATATATATATCGTCCTGTAATTATCGGCGCAGCGTCGAGCGGCGAGTTACAAATTACAACGGTCTGTCGGCAATCGGGCCGAGTGAACGGCTCAGATTATGTAAATAGTCGCCTAGCAGCGGAGAAATTAAAGAGACGTGCATCGCGGCTCAACAATGACCGCATAGCCGGCCTGCAATCGATACTGTTTGCTCCGTTAGACGATACCAGGGATTAAATTCATTATACAGGGTGTACCGTTAATGCCTCCGACGAATTCACTGTAATATGCCGTGCGCTAAAAAAGGCTCGCCTTGCTCGTAATAAACTGTGGATAACGAGAACGTGTATTTTCCCAACTCGTTTTCAACCCTTTGAGATCCTCTTTCGAGTACAACCCGGCATCGTGTTTCCTGTTATCGATCATTTTGGCAGCGATCACCGAAGTAAAGCAAATGGATTTTTATTTCTTTTTTTCTATTCACCATTAGTCGTACGTTTTGGAATACGAGTGTGAAACATAATATAAAACAATCGAAATATAATAATTGTTTGGTACAAGACAAACCAGACTTGTACTGTAGATTATACATATAAGATAATTATACGTATAAAAATTGTGCGTATATCGCCAAGGTGTTTTTGTAAAGATACGGGAAGGAGAAAACCGTTGCAAAGCAGGCGTCCACGAGATAAGTTTTTATCGAGTACTTCGTACTTTATTTCGCATTACAGGGGGTTCTTTTCATGCTTATGTTTCCTTTATGAACCGAATAGTCCTGCACGTGGCACGTTCCGCATGCAGATCGGATAAACGTAATCCTATCTCCGGGCCCGGCAAATAAACCACCGGGGCGAGGATTACCGGGGGAAAAAAATCCCGGGGCGGATAGTGCCGCATAAAGGCGCCGCTTCTTCCAGGGCGGATATACATCTGCTTGTTTGTAAACTCGTGGCATTACTCGGGAACCTACAAAATTCGCGGGAACAAATGGAGGAGAATGTAAAATCGAAATCTATACGAAGTATACCATCGTATTTATTCTAATAACACCTGACCATGCATCAGAATTCTCATTACTAAAATACTCGAAAATACCACGAACAACACGGAAATCAGAATAAATAACATTCCATCTCCTTTCCAATCAAAATTTCTCAAAAACTTAATAGATCTTTGCCAGAAATATATTTCCTCTGCGATTGTAAAAAGATAAATATATTTCGATAAAATTGTTCTGATACATTTCGCCTTCTTTATTACCAATATAAATACGCGTATAAAAGTAATTCCCATGCAGCACTTACTATTACGATCATATAAAATATTTTCTCAAGAACAATTCCTCCTCTAAAGATTAAGACACAAAACCGTGTGATTCCATCGCTACATTCTCAAGAGGAACTTCCTCAAATGTTCACGATTTTAGTGCAAATAAATCGCATCGAGGTTAAAAGCTTAAGAAAAACAGGAGTGACAACCGCATTCCTCTATATTCCAGAAACTCTATTTCGGAGCTGGCCGTGCCCGGTGCGTGCACCGTGGAACGTAATTACCAGCTGAATCATATGCTAGTTCCTACTATAACTTCAGTGGAGGCCAATAGGAGTTGACTCGGTTAGCCCCGCGGACGATGTGAGTCATTGCACCGTTGACAGAATTTACACCAGGCTGCCGGCGCAGCTCGAAATCCTATTTCCGTTTATTTTCCGGGGGCTTTTCCACCGGGGAGGAATCCGCGATTTTCCTCGCGGAGGAAATCGATCCGACGCCAGGGATTTGGAATTGTTGGCCCAAGGTTTCAGCTGTTTATCATTCGGAAGACGGATCGCTGCTCGAAGAGTTGGAGGATTTTGGAACGTGAGGATTTTATCGATGCATTAGTACTTAATGTGGTGATTTTTTATAATCGATCGAATATCGAGGTGCAAATTAAGAGCTTAGGGGTTTCAGGATGCGAGGAATTTGTATAAAAGGATTTTAGGATTTTATTATTTTGGATAAAACACGTGTAAATAAAGAATTTCATTTTCCACTTCATTTTCGTATCACTATTATTATCTTCGGTTTAACCGTTTGAGTGCTGAAGAATTTTGTAATGTATATGCTAAAAGTGCGGAATGAAATGCGTAGTAATTTTTAATTTAATTTCACTTTATTTTATTGTAATTCTTATATTATTAAAAACCACGATTGATATGAATTCAACTGCTCTCAATAGATGCGAATATTATAGTAACCAACAGCAGCGTCTCTGCATTTTTGTTACAAAACCGCGCTAAACGGTTAATATACCCAAGGATTCAAAGTATCGTCCTTCGTTGACCATTACTTTCTCTCATCTTTCTCGCAGCGTACCAATGGCGCATTGAAAAGAGAAAAAGAACTGGTTATCCATAGCTGAAGCCATTTACAAATATATGGATAGGAATAGATATATAATGGGCATATAGAGTCATAATGGATATATGCATGGGTGTCTTCCAAGATACGTCAGTGGTTTTCGGTGTTAACGCGACGTCGCCTCGCTCGCTGGGCTCAAAAAGCATAGGCGAGGGCACACGTGACCTGACACGTGTACGGTGCCCGTCCACAATTTATCTCTTCATACATTATGCAGCCCTTCGGATAGCCTACGTGCACGAAACGACGCGAGCTTAATGTTATCTCCCTATCGCGGCTGTGTCACACATCTTCTGCCTTCAACCGCCCCGAGCCTTCCTCCTCCTCGTCTTTTGTGCCTTTGCCTTTGGCTCCTTGGCCGACCAGCTCCTACGGTGCTTAACCCTAAACCTCTTAATGGAACTGCTTCACGTACGATCCATTCTTCGATATTTGGCATCGATCCTCGAGATTATAATACTTATTTCGTGGCTTTTTGCTACGCGTAACAACGTTTTCTATTGAGAAAATTAATGTTATATTCGAAGAGTAAGCGCGAGTTTATGTATTAGGTGAGTGCAGAAATTCGTGCGGAGTTTCGCATAGATGGAGTTGTGAGAAACTCCGCGCGAACTTTTGCACTCACCCAATAATAAATGTATAATAAAACTCTTGGTTGATAAAAGGATAATTGTGCATAATGAGTAAAATACATATGAAAAAAGTCTCTTAATACTGGTATGTAGATAGAAACACTCTACAAAGTCGAACAAGATAAACGGTTTATTGAATACAGGATCGATGAACTCGGTTGTAAGGGTTAAAAAAAATAAAATCCATCTACTAAAAAATTATAATTTACTCGAAATTGAAAAGTGATTTAAAGAGAGATTTACCGTAAAATTCAATACACTCGCTGTGCGATGCTTCGAGAATTATACAATCGTGTGAGATGCGAGAGAGACGGGCATGTTTATGTCTCACTTCACCTTTTACCAAGGAAACGAACCTTTCGTAAAACCTTAAGGGGCTATTTATACCGGGTACACAACGCACAGGTATCACTCTCATATTTTATTCCACGCGCTTTCCGCGTGGGAAGTCGGGTCTCCGGATTATCCACGGGTTTCTTAAGACTCGACCAAATTTCCCAAGCCCGAGAGGAGCCGCTCCGACCTTCTTTCGCCTTATTCCAAGAGATTAATCGATCCGTAATATTAGCCTCCATGGCCAGAGTGCTGCTGGGATCGAAATTAATTCTGCACTTCTCCCTGATTCCGTTCGAGAAACCGTTAGGTATGCTAATTATGGAAAGTGCAAGTTACAACATTATTCGTGACGGCGATAAATTCATTGTGCGTTGTCACAGTTTTAGATAAATCATTAATTCTTCTAAATCGTTAATTCGTGACGGCGATAAATTCATTGTGCGTTGCCACAGTTTTAGATAAATCATTAATTCTTAGGTGTTCTTATTTCTATAAATACCTTATTAGTTTACTTTTAAACATGTTATAATGTTTGTTCTTTTCGTAGAAGCCTCGAGCACTCGGTGTCCAGAGATATCTTCTGAGTTGCACGAGTATCTCGTGAATGGCATCGTGAATTTGCATTTGGATTATCAAATCGGTCAAGACGACCTGTAATTTATGATTTTCAGTCTAATAAGGCTCAAAAAAGGCTGAAGCCAGCTGTCTTCTTTCAGATTTCTGTACTCAGATCCGGACTTATCCACGCTGTTCGAAGTACCCTGCGTTCACGGAGCATTATAGACACGTGAAAGGGCGCGTAGGTGATCTCCCACGCATAAAATAGCCACGACAGCTCGATTTGAATATTTACCGCCTCCGGAGGGGGATCGGTCGCGACGATCAAAATTCTTCGAAAAGTGGTACGCGTTCGCGTACCACCGTTACTATTTCAAACCCACGGACCAAATGCGTCCGTCGATACGGCTCGAGATATCGAAGACGGCACTCTAAACGCACTCGTGGATATTTCTTCGATATCTTTAATATCGGCGAGTAAAATTGTGGTCAAACGATTTGAGATAAATTTGATCGACGTACGTCACACACTCTTTATCCCACTATATTTAATATCTAAATGCATTGTTTACTTAAGAAAACGTCTTCAACAAAAAAAAGCTGCTGAGTGAGAACTAACAAAATTAAGATAAAAAGTGGTGAGAAAAGTTCACGAATATCCGGGTGTCAACTTAACACTAGAACTGCCAAACCAGTCAAAGTGACTGATTAATCGTTTCTTTAAAAAATCCTAGTGCTTTATAAGGATGTATTTTTTGAGATTTTCCATGATTTTCATGCAGTATTTAGATCACCATTTCGATTTACCAAAATTTCCCTTTACTATCCCCTTTTTGTTAAACATGTACGCGGTGTTCTAAGTATACCCAGAACGTGGCTGGCAGTTCTAGTGTTAATACAACGCCATGTTCCTATTTCAAACTATCGTGTCCACGCGATCCTCGTGAATATTTAGGAGCAAAGTTTCCCGCGAAATCCACGCCACGAGGAACCGATTGGTTTCGAAGTATCCCAGTCGCGATCTCGGGTTTTGTCTCTTAGCCAAAGTTTACTGGAAACACGTCGGGAGAAAGGGCTGCGGTAACGCAATATACGGATATTAAACGATTTTGTATCGAGGATACGAATACGCTTTTTCACGTCGCCAGACAATTTCGTTTCAAGTCGTTGGACCGTATATCGCGGAGCGTTGTAAAATATTCCTGATACGTTTACAAGAGCAGCTGCAACGCGATTGCAGTGTTCGTGGCACGCCGTTTTTAGTCGATATCGCTGCGCGAGTTTGCTCATAAGCGATGTTTATTCCAGAAAGACACGATGAAGTTCATTAAATTCAGATATTATAACGCTGGCTTTGTAATTCGATAGAATTACTTGAAGACTTTGTATGATGTATTAGAAGAAAACGCCCTGCCTTATTTTGTTAACGAATATCAAATCATTCTTTTAGTAGTAGTGCTCTTATCATCGTACTTTCGTACTCTTCTTACTAACAAGTTATTTATACTTATGTTTCCTTCGTGCATAAATAAGTTATCATTTAAGATCAAAATACAGAGCTACGAGAAATTAATCCTACGATGTGCCGAGAGACATTCGATTACATTCGCCAATTGTCAGAATTTGCGAATTAACTGCTTATGGATCCGTGTGACTTTCAGATGGCACGCTAATATACCGATATTTTAGCAAATAAAGGCCAATGATCCAAGTAGTCGACGCCTCTTCTATTTAATACAAAAAAAAAATTTTACCAAATAATTGTCTCTTTTTACAAGACGACGTATACGTCGTACTTATTCTACATAACTTCTCCGAGATAATCAGTAACAATATCGATGATTGTTGCCAACAGCATCAATTTGAAATATCACAGTAAATGGTCTGCGATTCGTATAATTTGCGGATACAATTCGGCCCATAGAGGGTTAAAGTGCCAGGTCCTATCTTCGAGTGTGAACTGGATCTACCGGAAACATAACTTAACACACCGTGGCGTCGGCCGCTTTCGAAGTTTGCACGGTGCGCGAATCGTGTGGGCACGGATCGTGCAAAATGGAGATCGGTTTCGTGAAAGCGAAGGAGCCTTTTTTTCCTCTCGCGGATATCGATGTCACGCCGAAATCACCCGCCGCGCGGCACACAATTTCGCCAAGCGAAGCGCGATATAAGAATTCTACAGCATCCTTCGGTATTTTTAACAACTCTGTTATTCTTGCGTCGACTTCCTGCTCTTTGCTGGCGACGCATCGCGATGCTCTTACACGTGCATTCATTTTCTGCTCCTTTCGAAGTCTTTGCGAATTTGGATTTCCTTCAGGAATGCGTCTTTGAAGATTTTTTCCTATCGTTTATCGCGTATGTTGAAAGGGAAGTTGATCGTAAGCTGCGATGTGAGCTGACTGGTGGAATACAAATAGGAAATCTGAAAGGATAGAGGATTAATCGAATGTCGCTGATTTTTAATCGGACACTTTTATCATGGGCTGCATAAGAGGATAAAATTAATGGTTCGTCTTTGTTGTATCCTGTCTTCGAGAACGTTTGAAAGATTAATTATCGTGCGTCAAGAAGAAGAAGAAGAATACCGAACCTTCGAGTAAAAGGTGGAATTAAGATTCGTATTTTTCCATGGCACCGAAGAATTGTGGAAAAACTCGTTTCCTCGTGACTTTCATGGCGATGATAAATAAATATTATTATACCACTCCATGAAACGCACTCTGGAGGTATGTACAAATATTAACGCCGATAAAAATCAATGTCGATTCGGTATAGAAAATACGGTAAATGCGTAAAGTATTATATTTCGCGAACTGTACGCTTCTGGCTTTTACAACCGTGCGATTTGATTTAGAGCGATTCAAAATCCGTTAATTAGCAGCCGGCTTTCACCGTTCCGCCGATGTGAGAATCGTAAAGATATACTTTAATCGCACGCGATTGCCGGTAAAGTGTCCAGGAAGAGTGCTTAAAGCAAGTTTGCAGCAATGTATTTTTTTTCCTTTTCCTCCTTTTTTCATTTTGAGAAGAGAATTCCGCACTCGCCCCCGAGGAAGTTGCGACGAAACATAATCGTCGCGCCGCCATTAACCGAACTTTCTTATAGATCGGCGATTTCCTTAACTTCTAATTTAATTGAGAAACTCATAAAGATTATCTTGCAGGTGGATTAAATTATACGTTTAATTTCACGATTTTCACCGACCATCAGATTTCTACACGCGCAGCCACTTTCTTTCGATCTTTGTATATGGATGCGACTTTCAAAAGTTACTCGCGTTAGCTTTGGATAAATCGAAAGAATTTTATATTACATCGGTTTGATATACTTCTCAACCGATAATCACTGATGCTTTGAATTTGTAAGTATAATCGTCTATCTATCAATATTCCTAAGATACTTGAATACCTTGAACATCAAAAATTATTTCACTAGAAGAAGTGCATTATTGCAAAAATTCCATTATGGCATAAATATATATATATTTTTATTCGAATGCGTAAATACGTATGCGTATATCAAATTATGTAAACGTGAATTTCGATTGTGCGAGTATAGAACGACGATTATACTTTCTAAATTGTGAAAGCAGTAATTCAAATTTTTCCTCGAAAAAATGATGGCTCGAAAGCACAACTAAGTGGCGCGTCAAGGGGAAAAAGTGTGGGAGAGGTAGGATCACGAAAGCATAGTCAGGTGTGTTTGAAATTTCGAAAGGGACAAAGCGAAAGGCAAGGATACCCTAAGACAGATCTTCCCGACGACCTAACGTGTTGCAAACGTATCATTAGGTAATCTTCCAGCACGTAAGAATCGTGCGGATCGGTAGATGTGTCATTTCGCTCCCGCGAACCTTGGAGTGCATGCAACAATGTTCTCGGATTTAAAAATAACAGGTATGCCGATACCAATTTTACCCTTTCTCTCTCGTGCTTCATTATCCAGTCACGACAATACGAATGCAGCGAGTGAACACGATGCAGTCATTTCGGATATACTTTTTTTCTTTACTTAACTCTGCTGAAATGCAGGTGGTTTTACTAAAATGTAATGTAATCACCGAAGTTATTCAAAAACATTTTTTTAAACTCGCGATGCATTGAAATACGGTCCTTGAGTTTTGAATCGCGCATTTTTCAGACCCATCCTAAATCTACCCTTTTAATGAGTTTTATAGAATTTTACGAGCAGTACATTAATTAAACGTAGCCACAAAGCACGGTTTCGACTTTTGAAATCAGAATTAATAAAGTCTATATTACAATACACGCATTACGTTGATTATATACAATTACATTTCTATATATAACAAAACGATATCTTACGGAAACAGCGATAAATGATCAATCGAAACCTTTATAAGCATTACTTTTTATGCATCTTTAACGTTCGTTATATCAACCCCCAATTGCAATTAGCACGGTTAAGCCAGTTTATGAAAAACCGACTTTCGGTTCCGAAATAAAAACCTTCAGCCGTAACAACTCCGCGCTATTTGCCTAATTGCGTTTTTCCCCTCAGCCTTCGATGTCGCGTGCCTTACGTCGCTCGCGGAATATTTCGCGGCCTTTCATTTTCCTTCCATTATAAGCGGAAACGACAGCCCAGGTTAAACGGCCAAAGAGCCTCCGCGAAATATGCATTTCCAGGAGCTTACGCACGGCAGCATTGCAAAGGGAAGGGCGCATCGATTTGAATTTCATTAGCATCAACTCGATCGGTCCGATCGAGTCAATTCTCCAGCGGTACTAATTTACGTCGCCACCCCTTCCCTTGGCCATCCACCAGGGGATTCCTGTTGGCTCCTTTAAAAAACACCCAGCCGAGGCGCCGCGAGGCGGATAATTATATCCGGCTTTGGAGAGAGCCGAAATGCTCTCGAGGCACCCGACCGAAGTGTCGAACCGAGAATAATTCGAGAACCGCCGCAACGCTGATACCAATAATACCCTTTAACCTCCTTGGAAGTGAATTTTTTGCGGGGACAGAAGCGCGATTTGATCTTTTATTTTTACACTCTTATACTTTTATACCCTTACCTTTATTTATATTCGCTTTGTGGATACCGCAATTGGGGAAGGAGGGTAATATTGGAAACGATGAAACAGTACAAAGGACGAGAGAAGTGAATTTTTTGCAGGAACAGAAATATCATTCGATCCTTCCTTGGATCGCGGTTTATTCACTTTTTATCGAGGAAGGATTGAGGAAGCGCGATAAAATTGAAACCGATAAAAGCGAGCGATGGAAATAACGGTCTGTACGCGCGTGGCTGCTGAGTGTTATCGGTTTTTCATAGTAAATTTACAGATGCACGCCGGTATCCTTGAAGGGTTTAGAATTACGACCGGCGAAACAGCCTTTGCTTTATGCAAGAACCGAGATAATGCAACGGGCAACCTGATACTTGAAGATTGCTTTGAAGCCACAATAGCTCTTCGCCTCAAAAAATAGACTTCCTCTTAATGCTCTGTTTCTTTTACTTTTATTGACTAAAGTGTATTAAATATTATATAGTTAGGTTGACATGAGAATGGTGATAATACTCTATTAATTGCCATTTGAACTTGTATGAATAAGAAATAAAGCGTATCTAAATAGCGCGAAAAAGTAAAAATCAATAGTAATATTGACTAAGAAAATAGAGTATGGTTTCATTTTCTAAATGATCGTTAACCAGTAATCCGATAACTTTCATTAGCGGATACCGAGACACGCGCGAGCTCCCGTTTCGCGTTTCAACCGTTATTATGAGAAATTATCTTTTCAAGAATCAAGATTGAGACGGGAGAACGCGAGTTCGCGTGTCTACTTTAATTCTCCGGCAGTTTGTTATTATTGCAACATCGGCCACTTGTGTTCGCGGATTCTAGTCCAGATTCGAATAAGATCCTGCCCTCTTTGCTTAATCGCGGTTTAATATTGCGTGAGTTGGTGGCATTAGGAATCAAGATCGAGGCGGTCAAGAATACAAGTTCGCGGATCTCGCTTAATTTCTTCAATAACTTTTACTCGTGAACACAAAACCAATTTATTCCCCTTATTTGTCAACGTAGTTCGCGTGACTTCGTATCGTTAAAGTTTGAGCACGAGACAAAAAACGAATTCACTCTCTTTTCCGGACAAAAACCTCGTGCGACGTCGGTTTTCATTAGCTCATTTCAAACAGGTCAATTTGCTCTTGTTTTATGTGAATACCGAATTAATGTCGCATTGCAAAAAAAGGGCAGAATTAATATTCCACGAGCTCGCGGCGTTGAGTATCGAGAAAGAATGATGAAGAGAATGCGCGTGTGTGTGCACGATTGCATGTGCGCACGCAGAAGTGCGCGTGTGTAGATGCGCGCGTCGAGCTGCGCATGTATAGGTGCGCGTGTGTAAGTACGCGCGTAAAGGTGCGCGTGCATAGGTGCGCACGTAGAGGTGCGCGTGCATAGATGCGCACGTAGAAGTGCGCGTGCATAAGTGCGCACGTAGAGGTGCGCGTGCATAGATGCGCACGTAGAGGTGCGCGTGCATAGGTGCGCACGTAGAGGTGCGCGTGCATAGATGCGCACGTAGAGGTGCGTGTGCATAGGTGCGCACGTAGAGGTGCGCGTGCATAGATGCGCACGGGAAGGTGCGCGTGCATAGATACGCACGAAAAGGTGCGCGCGTAAAGGTGCGCGTGCATAGATGCGCACGTAAAGGTGCGCGTGCATAGAGGCGCATGTAAAGGTACGCACACGAAGGTGCGCGCACGTAAAGGTGCGCTTGCGCAGATGCGCACGCGATGATATGCGTGCATACATGCGCGCGTGAAAGTACTCCCTTAAGGCACACGCGCTGAGGTTCGTAGCTGTGTATTTTTTTACTTGTATATTTCTTTATTTATATATTTATTAAAGAGTTTTGGACAGTCGGGGGAACAAACGGTCGAGCGATGCACCGTGCGGTTGGCACGCACCGCAGGACTCGCGGCGGGATCATTACACGTCATTACAGAGTTACACGCTCGAGTGGCCGACGTTACAAATTACAGAGTGATGGCCAACCTGCTCTGCCTCCCGCTAACAGCGGCTCGCATCCGATGCGCGTCCGGCACAGTCCTCGAGATTGCATTGTCGTACAGATTATCCGTGGAATTGCCGGAACGTTTTCATCCTCGCTGGTTCATGCGAAGCTCAATTTTGCATAACGACACGAGCGATCGGCCAAAGAAGCCTCGTGACTACGATACAACGCGTTATATTGGATCCTCCGCAGGTCGGTTTCCCTTCACCTTCTCTTTCTCTCTGATTCTTCCTCTCAAGTACGAAGCTTCATCTCCCAAAGGTTATCGCTCACTATCTAGAATTGTATCTTGATTTAGGAATAAGAGAATGTCCTGTTTATTCAATGGCTCCATGCAAGATGGTCTTGAAAAAGGTTTTACTTGAGAGTCTTGTAAAAATGTATAATATCATATTCCACTCTTTTTCATCACGCCGAAGTTCGAATTTCGACAAATCTCTTTTCAATGGGTATTTCGTTAAAGCAATATAAATCCAATTTTAGAAAAATAACCGTATTCATCTAAACATCTATGTAGTGGAATTGTATTAATGAATTAAGAATTAATACAATTGAAGCTAACATAAATTCATATTTTTCAAAACTGAAAAAGGAAAACGATCAGTATATGATCTTCGTCGCCCCATCTTCTGGCTTTCGATAGGTTCGTCTCCCGGAACAAATCTCCGCGAAGCTTCGGCCAGTGGCGCAAGGATCCGCGTCTAATTAACGATTACGATTCATGGACTGCCGGGCTAATCTCGTTCCCTGGCTCTCGCCGAAATCACGAAGGCGGCCTGCGCGCACGGAGGAACGAGTTACTAACGAAGTCTCCGGGGTTCCACGAGTCGTCGGATCGATGAGCCAAAGTTAAGCCCCGCGAAGACTATGAATAATTCTCCCCTGTCGATCTGAGAAACGCCGAAATTAATCACTGGCTGTGATGCGATGCTAAATGAGTGTCTTTGTTCCTTGGAACGGTGTGAGGCGTTACTAAACCTCCGCCTAATTTATGATATGTATGCTTAAACTAAGTTCATAATTGGAAATGCATGGTATTTAAAGGAGGAATAGGTTTCATTATACTATCCACCATGGACTGATAGAGAGTTCGATTAATCCGAGTACATTTTTAAAATATGATAGAGTAAGGAGAACGAATTCGCTTGCATGTCTCTCACGAGAAGTCGGGTTCGAAATTGCATTTTGCGCGATAATTAAAAGTTAGGAGAGTAGATTAATCTTGGCCTGGATGGGATGAAAACAAGGGGGCTCTACTAATCTTGGAATAAATTAGGGCCAAGGTAAGTGAAATTAATTTTCCCCCACCGATTATGCCTGGGAAAGAAAAAAAATCCATTCTCGAATGCACGCAACGAAATTGTGTCGAATAATTAAAGTGCGGATAATCCCGGATGCATTTTTGAAGGGAAACGGAGTAAAAAGGGGGGAGAAGCCTCGCCTCCATATTCCTCGAGGATTTAATTCTGAGATTGCATTTTAGATGGTAATTAAAGAATAATTTCCCAGACGAGTTTTACGTTGGTTGCATTTTACAAAGAAACTTCCCCCAGGTTTCCCGGGCGCTTTTCAGAATATTCAAGGCAACCGGGTTATTCTCCACGGTGAGAACTCGGGTAATTCGAATCAAACCCGTGTAACTTTCGAGATTCCAGAGAGCCGGTACGATGCTTCCATAACCGAGAATATTATCGCGGCTTTTTGCGCGCGCGCCTAGAGTTCGAGCAAAATACAATGCTACAAAAAGAAAAGGAAAGAAAAATACAATGCTTCTCCCTTGGACGTTATCTCGAACGATCGCTTTCTCACGCCATGAATCAATATATGAATCGATGCTTAACGCCACTGCATCCACCTTCTTATGCAATATCCCACACGTCGAGCTGCCACGCTTGCACCTAAAGTAGCTCGAGCAATAGCTCTATGATCGAGCGTCCGTAAGTGTTTTACGTAAGGCCTTTATCGAACTCGGTGTAAGAGAATGACGAGTAATCGAGACAACTTGGAATACATAAAGTCGCTTATTTACACACCTCTAGCGACTTTAAAGTATCGCTTATCAAATAAATCGATCTCTCGCAAAATTTCAGTTTCAAACTTTATAAGTTAGATAAGTACGTCTCACTTGTAACGTCTGTAATCATCGTGAACTCGACTTTTAAGCAAACCCTTGATGCATCTCGATCGTATATTCAAATCTATAAAAAAAAAAAAAAAGAAATGCCTATGTATCCTGTCTAGCCACGAAGCTTGATCGAGAAAGGAACAACCAAGCGCGATGATACGGCAGAAATACGGACGGCCGGAAAAATTCAATCTTGCAAGACTACAAGCGATTTCTCCCAAACCAAGTTGCCAAACTAGTGGATACCGCGCCGTAAATCACGGCGCGGTATCCGCGCACTTCTTTAGCCGGATATTAAAAGGGTTAAATCATTCTCGAGGAGTTGGGGCCGTTGGCTCGGTTGCGCCAACTTCGATTCGAAGTTCTGATTCGGCCGTGACAGTTTCCTGGACTCCTGGACCATAAATCGAGCGAGCGTTAGAGTCATCCGAGCGAGACTCGCCCGATAAAGTCGCGTGTTTTAATTAAAACCACCGCGGTTTCGCGATCTTCGAGGCGTCAATCCAAGTCGGGCCTCTTATCGCTCGACGCGTTAACCGTGGCGCAATGAACTCCCGATCGGGCATTTCGTCCAAGAAAATTTCCAACGCGACAGATTTATCATTTTAGTGCAACAGGAAATTTGTGTCGTACGTTATTTTATTTTATTTTATTTTTATTTTATTAAACGATCGCTTTTTATAAATCGATCGCTAAGAAAGACTATACCTCAGATTATAATAAAATAGAATAGATTACAAGTATATTTCTTACAGTCCTAATAGATATATTCTTTGTATATCACTTCTCCTTTCGCCATTCAAAGTCCGGGTTTTATAGACGCGAAATACAATATAAGTAATAAAACTGTTGATAAAACAAAAAGTAAAACGAAGTAATTAAACAAAAAGTGGAAGAAAAGTACAAAGTATAAGCCAAATATAGTCCTTGCGAGGCATCATAAGGATGGCATCGATCGACGCTCGTGATAAATTGAAAAAACAGTGACAAGTCGATTCGTGGGACAGACTTTCCTAATGAAGAATGTTTCTTTCACCTCGAGAAATCCTCCAAAGGCACGCACGAGCCGTGGGTGTTCCCCAGGTAAGGCGTTACATCGTAAAATCGGCGGCCGACGTCGGCACAATGCGAGCACCGTATGCTCACAATGTTGGAAGAACGATCGAGCAAAGGGTATCGCCTTACAGCGATGTAAATGTATCCGGCATTGCAGCGCTAATCGTGGGGCCGGCGCATTGCATAATTGAACGTTACTCGGTGCCTCTGTCGATGTAAACTCGGAAGAATTATATCTCGCCGCGCTGGAAGGGTGATTATTCAATGCCGAGATCGATTTCCCCCGTGTAATTTAGCGCCCTCGTAAAGAATAGCCCTGCAACTTGGAAAGAATGTATCGCACTACTGCCATCGTAGTATTAATATTACGTAACAAGGTGTACTTCAGCGACATGGATCTACCACCTGGTTAACCCATAGTCCAGATCGTAAATGTAAATTAGCACAGGAGCAAAAAAAAATGTGTCGATAAAAATCTCCTGATTTCTGGGACTTTTTTTTCCAAGGTTTGTCTTAACCCATTTGCATCTTCGCTCTGCATAAGCTGCCGCGTTGAAATATCAGCGACGTTCGATCGACGACCGACTCGTATCACCGCGCGCGGTCGATCGTGTGTAGCTGACAGTCGTGTGTTCGCGGATTTTTCCGCGCTCGGTGATAGCAGACAGTCGCGGATTCTTCCGCGCTTGGATGCAAATGGGTTAAAACGTATTCATATGTACACTATAATTTGTTCTTTCTTTTAGTCCCTAAGTAGTATCATGGAAAATTGTATCGGGTATGGAGGAACTGAGTCTAATAGTGTATATCCATGCGAGATTTACGGGTGGAAGAAACGATGAGTTCGAGAGGATGCTACGTAAGGAGAATTCGTCCAAGAATGGCCAAACTCGAGCATTTTTCGCATACTTTAACCGGATTCCGAGAAAGTCGGCTTCCCGCGCATAAATCATTCTCCTACCTCGCACGTTATTACGCAATACGCTGTTAACTCGAGGCGTGGGCATTATACGAGATCATACGGTGGTCGCACTCGAAGGAAGGTATCGCCTTATGATCTTAGCACGATGTTGGCACGATGTCGACTTCTTTGGCCAGATAATAAGCGAAGTTGCGATGGAGCAAAGTGCGCTTTCCGCTGTAATGGAATCGTATTTTCCACCCTGGAGTCGAAGTTTTAGTGATTTAAATCGATTATCATCGTATTCTTCGCCTTCGACGGTTCACTATTATCCTGTGCCTGAGTCCATCGCGGCGTTGATTTATCGAATATAATTATAGATTCATATCGGAGACAGCTCGACATCGTATTCCTTGTTATCCATGTTTTGCGATCGTTTCGCGTGTGAATCGAATAAACGATTATCCGATTGACGTTGCTTATTGATTTCTGGATATCGAGAATTTTTCTTTGGAGAAACTTCTTTGGCAATCCGATACAAGTATTTTAAATTAACTTGTTAATAAATTACTTGTTAATAAATTGGAAAATTTGTTGGATCGTAAGTTGCAAATTATTAGCCGAATTTTTGGTTATTTTGATATTGTATTATATATAGAAATTTCTTTGACAGACCAATCCGAGTACTTTGAAATATAGCTCGACGATAAACTGGAAAATGTTTTGGACCGCAGAGAATTAATTGGCCGAGGTTAGGAAACGTATTATGTTCAACATAATGCCGACCATTAACGGCGCCTAGAAAATCGAGACCGACCGCAAGAATCGCGCGATAAACCGACTTTACGGCCTGACGTCGCCGACCGCATGGCGGCGGCTGTAAAATCTCGAAAAAGAATCGTTGCTCCTCGATGAGTCGAACGTTTCTGCGGACTATTTTTCTCGCAAATGTCACTTTAGGAGATAAACTAAGATTGGAACAGTATAGATTTTACGCTTCAAATTCACCTTTTTATAAATCAAATTTATCCTCTTGGAAATCAAGTTTCTTTTTATCGAAGAGGTATCCCCAAAAATTCCATTTTGCGTGAGAAATAATATTGGCCGATTCTTCTGTTATTCTTACAAACTGCAGTAATTAAGGGGAATTTGATGTGCAGAAGGGTGAATTTCGAGCGCAAAACCTGTACGAGCGTAGAGGAGGACGAAGTAGGGCTCCATGGCTCGAAGTGAAATCGTTTCAGCACGCACGAGCCACCGGTTTAATCAGCCACCAGGCAGTGGTCGTTAACCAGTCAAATCGACACGGTGCACGAGGGCCTGATAAATCGCGAGCGCGACTCCACGAGTAATAACGCGAGCATTACTCGGACAGTAGAGCGAGGGAAAAAATGGTCAGACGGAAGGCGAAGGAAGATCGAAAATCGATCTTCTACTTTTCGAACTTTATCATCGACGGAATTCAAATTTGCCGCTAAAACACACTCAGCCAATAGAAATGGCGGATTTGTAATTCCTCAGAAAAACGGGTCCACCTTCGAGACTCTTCTTATTTCAGCAAATCGGTTTAACATTTATTTCTACCGCGACCGGTCAGTGATTTCTTTGAAATATCGTAAAACTTTCAGGCACGGTCACTTCCGAGATTTTTCACGATTTTCTCGCGGAGTACGGATCGATGAATCAATCTATCGACACTTTTCCTTCGTCCTCTTTTTCTTTAAGGATGTATCGAGTACACTTATATCTGTCTGGAAAATGGCTGGTGGGAATAGTGTTAACGAGTCACAAGCTCCTTTTTCCAAGTCCAAGGGTTAAGGCGTTCCGAGAGAGGAAAATCCCAGGCATCCGGGGAAGGAGAGAACGGGAGAGGTGAGAAGCGGGGAAACGAGAAGAAATAGAGAGGCGGACGAGGGGCGACAGGCACGGCGTACACGCGAGATTCGTGCCGGAATAGAATAACCCGGTAAGTAGAATGGAGAACGCGCGCGTGGGCCATGTAGGACGTTTCGCGCTCGTTGTCTTTTTGCCCGGCTCGCTGGCACGTCGTGAGCGGCTTACATCATGCGACAATCCGCTCTCATAACGGCGGCCAGGTTACAATGGAGAGAACCAACGTCGGTTCGCCGATGATCGATCGTTCCGCTTCGCTCGGACCTTGTCAAATTCACCTTCTCCCCCAACTCCCTCGGGGTTTTAGTCCCAAGTGTCTCCCTTTTTCTTTCACTCTCTTCAGGCACTGTTTGTACTGTTACCACTGCGTTTTTATAAACCGCTTTTTCATCGTGGGCATAGGGATAGAGGTTATGTAGCCACTGATCGAGGTGCTTCGCGCATGCGCGAGGGCGATAAAGGCGCGAGGTACTTGGAGCAAGCAGGGATATTTAGGACGAAAAGCATATGTACTCTGGATGGAGGCTGAGACTGCCACGCGGCAGAGACTCGGGTTCGAATCCGCCCATCAGCTCTGGTTTTTCCATGCGACATGTATACCGTAGCTCTGGTGGTTCGAAACCCACCTTAAACGGTAGGTCCTAGGCCAAATGACCTTAGCAGTCGGTGTCGAAAAATTAATTTAAAAAAAAAAGCATATGTATTCCCTGATATGATCTTCTAGACCGTGTTTCCCAAAGTCTTTTTGAATTTTTGGCATAGAACGCTCAAATTATCGAGCCATAGGTCGTATTTGTTATTATTTCAAATTCAAGGTAGGTTAAAAAAAGTTCGCGTAATTTTATTATTATATTATTATAATATTATTGTATTATATTATTATATTCTTATATTCTTATTATATTATATTATATCGTTAAATTGCGATGCATCGATTATTAGCGTCATCTCAATTACGAGCTTTATTTACTTAGCTCGTTGTTTCACTTAGAATATTTTGCGGTCGAGCATTGTTACAGCTGGGAAATTGTCTAAGAAATATGACGCAAGCCATTTCGAGGTCGGCCGCGAGTTATCAGTTCTGGGGAACCTAATTTATCGGCGTGAAATGCAGTGGGTAAAGGCCGGCCGGTACTTATTGCGCGCGCGTAAATCAGTAGCACTTAATAATGCTCGATTTCTTCTCGCATAAATATATCGCGCTAAATAATTCACGGGTGAAAGTGTGCACGCTCGCTTATTTATGGAAGCCGATTTCCTAGGCCGGCCGAATTCATTCTCGGTTGCATCACATTGTCGCTCGATAACAAGTCGAGCATGAACGTACGTTCGAATACGGTTTATCAAATATCAAAGCGTTACACTCGCCTAAAATATTTTTTCATCGCGAACCATTGTGCATATGCGAGACTGCTCATAGTTGCTTTCACTTCATTCTCGATCCGTACCTTTAGAGCACTCGCGCAATATTAAATCTGCTCACGAAAAATGCAATAACGAATATTCACAAGCTATACATACGGAGTGTCTAAAAAAATAGGCCTTTATTTGTCCATCCTTCGTATGTTTAGAATCAGAAAAAGCCTAGGTGGAAAGACCAATATTTTCTATATAACATATTATATTCATTCTCTATTAATTCTATATTACATAACATTCTACATTAATAAACGCTTGAATCAAAACTAAATATACGTGTAACAGCCTATCAAAAAGCCAGCGCTCTTTTTCGGGGCACCCGTTTGCGAAGCTATAGTCCATTTCCATAACCTAATAAATCTCAGAAAGAAGCTATCACCAGAGATATGTATTCTCGTCGTATATATAAGGCGGATCAAATCAGCGCGGCCCGGAGAGAGGCTAGGCGTAATTGCACAAAACACCAAATCTGATTTTCCGCGAGAACATCTCCTGGAGGCACGTAGGAGTCGGCCGGTATTTTTGTCATCGCGTCTCGAAACGAAGCAGAGCCAGGAGACATCCACTTCCATTACCCGCGGCGGTGCAGAAAGCGAGACCGCAAATGGAGATTGCGAACGTAACGCGGATCTGGCGGAAAAATGTAGCAGGCGGTTTGCACTCTGTAACACGCGCCTTATCTACTTACTGCCCCCTGTCCGACTACTTGCAGCAATCCACTGCGGTGGCTACTGTCTACAAAGCACCTACAGCTACCGTGGGACCTGCGAAATCGGTTTACGTTCCAAACGAAATAGCGAAGAAATGTGTGTTGTTTTTTATCGCTTTTTCCGGGTCTCAGAATAGAAAGGGGTGGAAGCTGGATGAATTTTGCGCGCTTTTCTGTCAGTTCGAGTTTTCGTTTAAGTGCGTGGATGTTAGGCTGGGTTTAGTATAAGGGTTTTGAGAAAGGATAAAAGATGCGGAAGTGTGAGATAAAAGTGTGTAAGTATGAGGAAGTGATTTAATGTTTGAACAAGGTGTATACGACTTTTAGAATAATATGATTTTATACTTAATTTCTTATATTAGTAAAATGTATGCGGATTAAGAATAAATTACGTTTCCATCGCATAACCCTACTTCGCTTATTTTATACCGCGATGATAATGTTCGAGCTGTTCCTTACGCTGTATTTTCATAATTTATATTAAACTTACGATCGTTAGGTCGTTAAACGATACCTATGAAGGCCAAATGCAACGTCACTTTGAAAGAGCCATCCTCCAATCCTTACCTAAAAACAAAGCAGAAAAGGTACATTAGAAAGGGCCGCAAGACGAAGCATCGTTTTCAAGATGCTTTTCAAGATCCTTTTCAAGAAGACCATTCCTGATTTATAAGGGACATTTATGAAGAATATCGATGATTTATAAGGAAGCCTCATTGGACGCCCTGTACATCGAGCATCGCTTATTACCAAAAACACTCTCCGCCGATAAATCCTTCGAGCGTGCACCGCGTACGCGCCTAACCGCTGATTTTATCGTAACGTTTACCTCAGTATCATATTTCCAGGTTGTACCACGGTGCATTTATCTCCATCCCGGAATTTCATCCTCGAGCTCGAAAGGGACTCTCGACTCTTACCCCGGCGACCCTCGAGTTTCGTTGGCAAAACGATTTATAGGAGGTACTACCGAACTGAGTTCTTCGAACGACATAAAACCCCTCCTGAGAATCGTATTTCCGAGGTGCACTCCATTGCACTCGCCAGTGTTGTCCGACATGAAAATTCAGACCATCGAAAATATTGCATCTCGAAATGTCAGCTCGGTGCTTTCGCTTTTAACCCTCGCAGTCTAGCCCTCGGTTTTTGCGGTAACTCGACGAGTGTTCGGTAGTTTATTTGCAAAATAGGATTAAACTCCACCGCTGGATTTGTGTGTATATTGCGAAAAATATGAATCGACGAAAATATCGCTTCCTGAAATTGCTTTACTTAATCTTATACCTTACACATCAGATTAAAATGTATTTCTTTTCCCCAATTTGTATGTAGAATGCAAAGCTCTTTTATTTGCTCGTTCTTATATACAATTTTTCGAAAATAATGTTCGTGTAGTCTTAATGGGGATTTTTAAAAATATAATTCGTTCTTTTATATTAAATATTGATTTTGTACTCCATCCGCAGATTGAGAATCGCCAAAGTAGACAAATGGAGTATTGCAGCTGAGAAGCGAGGATTTTGTTTGCACCGTGCAGAATTAACATTGGCACAGACTCTTGCTGACTTAACCCAATTTGCCTTGAGTTTATCGATTAACTCGATAAATACCTGTGTTTAGTTTACGAGACTAATATGTTCTCAGTCGCATGCACTCGAGTTTGCTCGGGTAGGGGATCTAATAATGCCGGCGCTATCGCCAAGGTAAAAGCACTCGAGGGCCATTACAACTATTTTTCATTAAGCTAAAAGCATTCGTGAAACACCACGTGTATTCGGAGTTACAATTAGTAGGTTTCCAATCTAAAGTCAATTTCGCGATTCGACTTCGCATCGCGTCTTCGAACTGTCGAAAACATGATTTGCATAAATTGCATCATGACGTAATTTTACCAATGGAAATATACAAAGCAACTTTTACATGTCTGTGGCCTCTTTCCTACAACCTTTTTTAATTAACACGTATGTAGACGCGGATAATTACTTTTGCAATATCATTGATGAAATTGGACAGCGGTAAATTGGAATGCATTATATGACGTCGAATGTAATTCATCGTAACGGATCATTAATGTATAATTAACGAATCTTTCTGTAACTTCGAAAGGATCTAACGGGTGTTGCGCGATATCAGAATTTAATCATTTTTATTTCGGTAAAGATTTAATCGCCTGTTATCGTCATTTTTTAAATTTCGATGCACCAACCGTACTTCAGCTTCCCTTTCCGCGCGATCTCGTGCTTTTCAAGAGAAAGAAAGAAATTGAAGAGGACAACAAAACAGGTCCCGTAAACTCGACCATTTGCTCTCTCGCGTAAGCCAGATTCAGAACTCCGGTTATTAGCGATTGGGTCATTCATACGCGCCTGCAAATCCAAAAGCAGCGCTCGACACGGGTCCCTCGCGAAATTTCGCGTGAATTACCCGAACCGAGAAAACCGAGGCTGATTTCGCGGAATTTCCACGGTGCATCGATCTCCGGATAAAGGTTCCTTTGAAAATCGAGCGCCGATGATTTATCGAGCCCCGTTACTCGTCGTCTCTGACCATGCCTAACCGGGATTTTTTTTTGAGTTTCCATACCTCTTTAATAATATTATACTCAAAGCGGTTTTTAATCCCAGCTCGATCTCTGCCTCCATACAAAACGATCGCCCAAAAGGAGAGGTGAAAATACAGAAATGAATTGCCAGCGCATTCGATATCGTCAAAAACGATTTCAAGAATTTTTTGCTTTCGATCGAAAAATGAGTAGACGATAAAGCAAAGGAGTCGCTTGAAAAACTAAACCTTTGACCAGTTTCAATTTTCTCCAAAACCATCGAACGCAACGATTATTCAAAAGCAGGCCTAAGAGATTTCATCGCTCCTCTTATCGCCAAGTGAATTTCTCAAACGAACCTCCAAAAAGTCAAAGACAGATCTCTGCTGCTAAAAAAAAAAACTCTGACTCCATCGATAAACGATGCATCGATCGATAGGCGCCAATTCAAGGAGATTCCCGAAGATTGGCGAGGATTCCAGGAGATTCCAGGGGATCCAAAGAGATCCGAGGGGACTCCAGGAGATTCCAAGAGCTTCCAAGAGATTCGAGTCGTGGCGTGCGGCCATGGGTTCGCTCGCAAAAGCCGACACGGCATTAACCGGAAAACGAGGAGGGCGATTTACAGGCGCTGCGGCCGGCGGAGCAACGACGATACAAACGACGTCGCGGCTCTTAAACGCTCGCGTATTCTTCCGCGGCTCGATCCTCCTCTCCTGGCCGCGATGCTCGAGCAGAAACTTACGGCCGCTCGACGATTTACGCACCGCCACTTCCGTGGAATCGTCCTCCGCCGCGGCCCTTTGAACCGACGTCTGGTACCGATCAGAGCCTTGTAAACCCAAGGGCCAAACGGTCTTTCGCTACCTACAACCTGCTAACGCGCGATCGAACTTGAAGTTGAGGTATTGGCTCGGTGCAAGGCTTCCTGCTCGATCGTTCCTTGGATTTTGACCCTTCATCACCTCTGGTTTTTCTATGCGATATGTATATCGTAGATCTGGTGGTTCGGAACCCATCTTAAATAATAGGTCCTAGGCCAAGTGACCTTAGCAGTCGGTGCTAAAAAATGAAGTAAAGAAAAAAACTATGGATTGTTCTAAATCGAAGCGCTTTGCACGAGCTGCGTGCGTCCCGCGAATGCGACCTGCTGGAGATTGAAGTTTTTCTTGAAACTTGAATTTGAAGTTAGAGCCTCGTTATTTATGGATGCGCTACGTGTTCTTTGCTCGTTACTTTTCCTTCTACTATCGAACTATCTTGTTAATTATGCTGTTTTTTATATCGTACGAAGCGGATTATAGTGGAACTGTATTTTATTATTATAATCCTCACTCAAATCTGATGGTTCACTCAAGTCCTTGTAACTCTCGTAACGAATTCTTCAAAACTGCTATACACTTATATATTGATAAGAGCAAATAATAATATATAAATTAGCTGCACCACGAGTGCAATATTACGATATACCAATGCAACTATCAGAACTCTCCGACGACAGTTCAAACGAGTTTAAGATGCAGGAAAACACCGAAGTGAAATAAATAAAGTTTTATCCCGTCGTCCTTTCGCTCGCCGGACGTTATTTCGCGAATTTACACGGAGCGCGTAATAGAGCGACACAATGGCTTCCACTCGATTATCGGGGCAAGCATTTCATTTTCACGGATGTAACAAATCCGTACACAGCGCTCTCGCGTCGTTCGCGGCGCTGTATATAATATCAATTTGCCGGGATATTAACATAATAGGATTCCTCGTAACGGGCCGTCCGCATTACGGCTGTCCGACAAACCGGAACGGCGTATCGCACTTTTCATTCTCAATAACCTGCGAAAATTGTCGTATTACGTTGCATCCTGCAATTCGTGCCAATGCACCGCCCATCGTAATGCTTGGCATAAACGGAGTGTATAAACACGTCGAAATCATGGGCTAGGAACGATCGAGTGGCCGCGTTAATGGTCATCGTTAAACGAGAATAGCATAACGTTTATATCGGCCATATTACGCAACCCGCCTGCTTTTCACGAGGATCGTCGTCCGTGTTTCTTTCGATAAATCGGGAGATTTGCGCGAAGACTTTAAGGCTTGATAATAATTTGCCTCGCGCGAATCAGGATTTTCTTTCTTCACGATATTATGATTTTAAGAGAAGCTGATTTCATTAATGTAGGAAGGTGTACGGGATATTTATGGGTTAATTAAACGGTTTGCATCAACGAGCGGGATAATCCGCGGGTAATGGTCGTCGCTTATCGGTACCTACGGAATATTCCTCCTCGATGCTCGTTCATCGCCATTCATCAAGCGTGGAATAATGCGTCCAGAATTTAAAACTGTTAAATTAAATTGTTGAATTTAAATCGTCGCGTATTTAGAGAGATTTTATAGGGAATCACTAACTGCGTGGGTTACGGTGTTTATATCTCTGTTCGATGATTTGTCAGAATTTATACTTTGGAATTTTCGACGGTGATTTTCATCCTATTCGGTATTTATAATCATTTTTTTTTAATCGCTGATCTCTTAGATCATTAATCCATTGTAATAGTTTAAGCTATTAGGAGGCCTAAAAACGCTTTCGAAGGCGAAGCGCATATATTTTTCGATGAGACTTTGCAATAGCGATCGAGTACTTTACGCACACCCTGTAGACGACGAGTAAGTCACAGTTTCCTGCGGATAGCTGCCAGAACATATCTATTCGCAGAAGAGGCCGGACCAGCGGGCCGTTTCGACGTTCGATATTCGCGATTTACGCCCTTGTATTTCAATCGGTTGCTCAAGTACACTTCCTCGTACATTACGCTTTTATTGGACAGCAGGGCGCTTAAAATCGGCGGCTGGCCATTGCGAATTGTCGCCAACGATCTCCGATTTAGAGCGGCCCATGCTTCTTTTTTTGGCGACGTTTATTACGCGCCCTGTTCGTTGCTCTCTCCTATATTCGCGCCGGAAAATCGAGATAAAGAGTCATTCGACGAGTCGAAAATCCTCGAAGGCTTCGCGCGGAGTCATTTTTTATTTTTCGATTGATCTTTCACACCGATCCTTCAGCGATTTCCCGCTAACACCACGAGCAATGATCACGATCTCGTGATCTCAGCGACCAAAGCATGGAAAATAATAAATAGCCATTTTCTATCCGATCGTTTCTTTTTCCTCTTTTCTTACCGGCATTTAGCCACGATACGCGAAACGTTGTCAGAGAGCGGCGTCCAATCTTGGCGCATTAGTCGTTACTCATTGGCCGTGTTACGACAAAGTCTCGGCCCGTTGCTCGGCCAGCGCGATAAGATCGCTAGAAAGTGTAGCCCGCGAATGTTATAACCGCGAGCGCATTGTTATCGATCACGGAGCCTCGAGGTTCTCCCGGTAGCCGGGAGCCTGGACATTGCCAGAGCGACTATCTTTCCGCCGCGAATATCGTTAGCGATCGCATTAGTCGGCACCTTGTTCGAAAACCGATCGATGCCAATGATTCTTTTTGGACCAAGCCGACCCTGCGTTTCTCGTACCTGATACTTTATAAGCGGTCTTCCCGGTGTAGATGTTTTTAAGCTCGATGCTGATTTGAACCTCTATGAGTTTGCTACGAGATGCTGATTTAAATCTCTATGAATATATCGACGTTTTATAATTTTTATTAATTATACTTTTATTATTTATTATTATATTACTTATTA